>CM060950.1:317617913-317647913 GCA_030765055.1 Mantis religiosa
AGGAAGAGAGAAAATGACGTCAATAAGAAAATATCGATGAATACCTAAGTTGATACTGGAGAGTTGTACAAAACCACCTACATTTCATGTGGTAAAATTGTTTTCATTTTCCATTGATGCTTAAATACCTGTGCGCCGTACTCGCTGGTCAGGTTAACGGAAACTGAACCGTCCTGGCACAACTGACTGATAACAAGAACGCCTCCCTCCCGTAGGTCAGTCTTGCATGCATCGGAATACAATTGCTCGCGTCTGTACAATATATCATAGATGTCGGTGCCGAATCCCCTCCGTAGTAATCCTAATCCTATCATGCAAAACATGAATTTCCATCCCCATCGACACATTTATGGCCTCTACCGTTTTGGGAACTTTCGTTGGATAATCAGCGAGAATCACATCGTGGACTGGGTAATCACATTTTTCCGGTGTCCTGGGCGCTCTTCATCAATAACAGAAGCTCGAAGTCGTTGAACCAGTATCTAATTGTTTTCACAGATGATGAAACGTACCTATAAATAGAATCCTATTTTACTTTTATTTCCAGGCAAGTTTTCCATCCTAATAAGAAGCAAAGCTACACTGTGTGCAGTTTAGTAAAAACACAGTTGCCTACCTACCAAATTCAAACTAACCTATGAATCAATATCAAATATGAGTTGGTGACATATAACAAATGACAGTATACAGTGATAACGCCTACTTGCCTCAACACCATCTATTTTGAAAAACGAGTACTTATTGAACCACTCTTGTAGTCGATGATACAGAACTTTTGTGGATCGATTTCATTAGATTTGGCATTTATTTGAAACTGAAGTTGGTCATGGATGAGGCATTTATATGCAGTATTTTTAGGATTGATACTGGCCAACAATTTGATACCTCAAAAATGTGTTTTTGAAATTTAACATTTTGTGTAACATTTTTGTGATTTAACATTTTTGAACTCCTCTGAAGGAAATTAAAGGGCACAAAACCGTTTCGGATAAGACGTTTAGCGCGGGGGGATAATTTTAATTAAAAAAGTAATTTTAGAAGTAATAAAAGTAATTTTAACCAGCGAGCGGAACAAAATCATTGTATCCCAAATTCCTGTAGTAATGTTTTTAAAAATGTTCACAATACTTTTTCTATCTACTCTCGGACAAACTATTCATTAAACAATTATTTTTCTATCTCACGTTAATAGAGATAAACATGTATAGAAATGCTTTTAATACGCAGCATTGTCTTGTAGACATTACAGGTGTACCGGAATACGGCAGGCTTAAGCGAAAAACAGTTCTCAGTATTTTCTTACGTGATAAATGTAAGAATGTCCTTTTCAGATGACCTCTCTTTTCGACTCCGAATATGAGCTATATTTAATTTTCTTTCACTGTACCAGGTTGTTGATGATGTGTTTCTGTAGCTATCATCCTGTCATAGAGGCTTTGCGTAACATCGTGCTAAAATTTCGTCGCTTTTCTCCTTTCCTGGATTCAAAGATTGGTTTCTATATGGAAGCCAAAATGAATGGCCAGTTTTCCCCTTTGCGTTTAGCAAACGTTCTTTTGGAACGCCTTGCAGCAGCTAAACTGCAACTCCCATTTTTTCTATTTTTTAAACGTCCAGCATGCCTCTGTCATTTAATAAAGAAAAATACATCCTTACGTGTTCTGGCCCGAAATGTTGACATGTGTAAGATTGCTTTAAACTGCAGATAAAAACATAATAATCACTAAATGCAAGTGACATTACTTGCTCTCTATGTAAAAGGTGACTTAAGTTAGGAATGAGATGAGACCATCTAAACGATATTTAAAGGTAATCTGTACTCATCGATCATTCAGACATATATTTCCAAAAGTCCCGAAATTGAAAATTCTCCGTCAAAGGAGTTGAGTCCACCTTTCTGATCTCTCTAGTGAAGGGTGCAATTAAAATCAACGTCCATCCTTACTACAGCTCGTCCTCCTAGACGCGGAATTAAGCCAACTCGGAATACGCTTTCTGTTTCCTCCCATTTCATTAATATTGATCAAAACAACACCTGGGAAAACATCAGATAAAATGTGACCGGAGCAACGACAGTGAAATTCAGTCATAAGTAATCATCCATGTCTACAAAGATTTGTAGTTCCACAGTTATGCGCACCTAAATTCGCATAATAATTATAGATATACAGAAGACTAAATTGTTGATGTTAACCTGCGTGAAGCAACTTAAACTGAGCTCAGTCTCAAAATATACAACCAAGTTTGAGTCTGGTCTAAGCGACCGAATAGAGCGGACGTGTCTGGTGACGTGTGTTGTTTACAAGTGGTGTCGCGGGGACGTACGTACTGAGTGCCAGAGCGACATTCACCGCTAGCACAATTATGCCCACACCTTCGCGTGTGAATTTTTCGTGAAAGTTCACTTCAGTTGTGGAAAATGGAGATGTGTGCTAGAAAAAATGCCATAAGGGTTAAATTCACGCTGAATGCGACGAAGCCTACAGCTTATGAGGTACATGACTTTATAGCAGATACTTTGCGGTTAATTGCGGAGCAAGTTGATACAATACAGTTAATCGCCAGTGAACGAGCAATTTACATAACATTGATTTCGGCATTGTTGCTGGAGAAAATTTTAAACAATTTTCCTGAAGAAACGCCGTTCACATACATGAATGGTGAAATCACTAAAGTCAGGATTGAACACATTACCCTAATACTATCAATGTACGTGTATTTGATGTACCACCAGAGCTCCCAAATGAAATGTTAAAATCAGCTCTGAAAAATTATGGTAATGTGTATGATATTCGGAAAAAACAATGGGGTCGTCAATATCGTGTTCCGTGTACAACGGCATACGAGCCGTAAAGATGTAGCTGAAGACAAATGTTCCTAGTTACATTGTGATCGGCAGCTACCGGTTATGGGTATCATATGCTGGCCAACCCCGATCATGTTATGTGTGCCACAGTACAGAATGTCTAAAGGAGATATGTCCACACCGATCGACACAGTTGCGACCGGCCGAGGCTGTACCGAGGAACGACACGGCACCCACTTCTGCGGCAGGTAGCTTGCAGCAGGAAGAATCCTAACCCATAGCTGACAACCCACAGCCTGCATCGGCGAAGGAGCAACAACAAGATGAGTCGACACAGGAGAAGCTGATACTGGTGGAGAAAAAGGATTATGCAACCGTGCTTCGCGATAGTCCTGGGAAAAGAGGACTTCGGTACACCACGGAGGGGAAGGAGCATACCGGATGTGCTTTACTGATGTCTGAGACAGCTACAGAGGCGGGGACACTTCCCAATGAAAAAAAAGCGAATCAAGAGGGCAAATACACGCAAAGCTAGTAATGTAGAAACGTCCTGGAGCAGCCAGATGGAACAGGAGCAGGAACCGGCTGGGTTTGTGTCTGCAGAACAGCCTGGACTACAGATGTTACCACCAGAGGCCGCAACTACGACGGCAACAAACCAGCCTACAACAGCTGCTGCACAGTTTAACTTCAGCGTCAGGGAGGAGCAAGACAACCAGCTTTCTTACGAGTTTTACCGTGCAGGAGAGCACAAAGGAAACAGGAACCCGGAAGAGGGTGGGACGTCAGAGCCTGTGCAGAGGACGGGGTACGAGGCGGTGGGGGTCGGTGCTGCTGTCGGTCCGCAGGCGGTTATAATTGACGGGGTTCCAACTGCGCGACATTCTGTGCGTGACCCTCGGCTTCAAGTACGTGAAACGCAACACAGTTACAAATACAATGGTCCGTCGACTGCCGAGGAGGGCACAATGGCGACAGGTGGAAAGCGACATCCTCAGTTGGTGAGAAAAGATACAGAATCGGGTTCGCTGCATCTCACGGCGTTAGACTGGAAAAGACAGGAGACGGCGTGTTATCCCCGAGTAGGGAAGGAGTCACAGCCGCAGATTACTCAAGATTAGGCACTCAGCCAGCAAGATACACCCCGCCTTGATAGCAGAATTTGAAGTTTGCTCTCCAGCTTTCGTGACAACTACACTTATTAGCATGATCTACTTAAGAACAATAGCCACTATAACTGTGAATAGTTGCAGGAACATAGTGACCCAGAAACTGCTCAATACTTTTCTGCTGGTGAATAACATTGACATCTGCTTTATACAGGACGTTAATACATTCAATCTGGACACTCTTTACCCTTAGGAATATAAGGTCAATCTATGCTTAGAAGGAAGGGGCACTGCCATTGTATACCGGAAAGGACTTTATCTACAGAATTTTCAGATGGACCCATCTGGCCGGATCCTCTCAGCGACATTGGACGACACAGTGTTAATAAATATTTACGCTCCGTCTGGTATGCAATATAGACAAGAGCAGTTCTTTCAGAACGTTTTAACCACACATGTGTTGTACGGTGAAGAATATTTGTTAGTCTGTGACTTTAATTGCACTCTCTGTGCTAAGGACTAAAAAGGGGCTCCCAATTTGAGCATCATGCTCCAGAATTTAGTGTCGCAACTACAACTGCAGGATGCATGGGATATAAAGCATGGAAATGATGTGGAATTCACGTATATTAGGAGCACCTCAGCTTCGGGCATAGATAGAGTTTATATCTCACCAGGGATAGCTACTTATATACACCGAATTTGCGTTCTGCCTGGGGCGCCTAGTGACCATCAAGCAGTGATCTGCCAAATACAAATTTTGGCTATCTGTGCGGAAGTTGCGGGACGGGGATACTAGAAGCTCAATAATTCTATTTTAGAGGATCCCGACGTTCCGGAGCAGTTCCAGAATAAATGGCAGCGGCTTCAGTTCTCCTTTTATAATGCATCTAGGAAGATTGGCTGGTGGACTGCAACGGCAAAACCGACGATTCGTACATCTTTTAAACACATAGGAATTTTGAAGGCAACGGCAAAAAAGGGGCGTTTCTTCTACAACGAAGTCCTATGGGATTTGTATACGAAGCAACGGGATGGTTACGATGTAAATGTCAAGATCAAGCAGGTGAAAGAAACTATCAAAATGCAACAACTGCAGCATCTGGATATAAAATTAGAGCAAAAATTTAACACGCACATGAGGAAGAACGGAATTCCTTTTACTATTTTGCAAAGAAACGCAGGAAAGGGCGTACCCAATGTCCACGTACTCTTCAAGATGTGGACACTGGAAATACATCTTGAGGAACCAAGTCTATCCTTCACCTAATAGCAGAACATTTTCAGGCTTTATTTCAGAAAGGATCAGATGAGGGTACCCCATCTCGGTATGAGGCGTGGCCGCTGTTTACAACTGGGGTTACCCAGGACACTGCCGATCTACTCACCCAAACCATTACAGAACAAGAAGTTATCCAACAAACCAGTAAACGTACGTCTCCAAACCTGATAGCCTTTCCTATGAATTTCATAGGACCTGTTGGCCCATTACAAAACGTGAAGTAATGGCAGTTTTGGTGGAGTTGTGGGGAACGGCAGAGTTTCCCGAAACGTTTGCGGATGGGATTATCACATTGTTGCCAAAGACAGCACAGCTTACTACTATGAAGGGTTTTCGCCCAATATCATTGTTAAATGCTGACTATAACATATTTACCAAAGTAACAGCAAATAGGTTGAAAGGAGCGTACACAGAAATATTATAATGAAACCAAGCGGCGATCTCGAAGCGAAATATCATTGTTGCGCTGGGAGAACTGCGCGATGTCCTCATACACATTCAAAGAGAGCAGCAGGTGGCGGCTTTGATAAGCTTGGATTTCCAACAAGCATTTGCTAAAGTGCAACATTCGTATGTATGGCAATGTTTAAAGGCGGCGAATTTTCCGATGTACGTGATTAAAATTATTCAAGGCCTTTATGGTAGAGCACAATCCCGAGTGTTATGGAATGGCTGGTTTTCTATTCCAGTACGAATAGGTCGGTCAGTGTGTCAATGGTGCTCGTTATCAATGGGGCTTTTTTCTCCAGCGTTAAACCCCCTACTCCAAAGACTGCAAGATACTCTACATAGGGTTGTGTGTACAACGATCGCTTTAAAGTCATTGCTTATGCGGACGCTGTCACCATTGTAGCGACTTACAATCACGATATGGCAGCCCTACAGAATGGACTGGAGATCTATACAAGGATGTCGGGTGCAACGTCAAACGTAAACAAATCGGAGATATTACTGCTTGGACAGTGGTTGGAACTGCTACAAACACCGGCAATGCAATGTACCACCACCACCACCATCCCCACCACCACCACCACCACCACCACCACCACCACCACCACCACCACCACCACCACCACCACCACCACCACCACCACCACCACCACCACCACCACCACCACCACCACCACCACCACCACCACCACCACCACCACCACCACCACCACCACCACCACCACCACCACCACCACCACCACCACCACCACCACCACCACCACCACCACCACCACCACCACCACCACCACCACCACCACCACCACCACCACCACCACCACCACCACCACCACCAGGATACTTGGCATCACCTTTATGGGAGATATGGAAGCCACTATAGTTTACAACTGGAGAGAGAAAATCAACCACTTGCGATATTCGTTATAGTTGGAGAGGGCTGTGAACCTGAGTTTGATGCAGCGAATTTGCTACATACATATCTATAGTCTCAGTCAAATTTGGTACTTTGTACGGATACTGCCAATTCCGAAACGTGACGCAGAAAAACTTGAGCAACTTCTTGGCTATTTCTTATGGACGGGTAAAGCTTACAGGTTGAGCAGATTACAGTTGCGATTGCCGCAATCCAAAGGTGGATGTGGACTGGAGGACATCGCAAAGAAATGCATGACCTTATTAGGGAAAACTGCTGTCAGATCACTGGGTGGTAATGGTTCATCCATAGATGGGAGTTTCTGGCAATATCAGATACAGAACCCTCAGAGGGTATATCCTGGATTTAAATCCATTGTTAACCATCTCAGACAGCTGCTGGACACCAGTGATGCCCTCGCAGTTTTCGAATGAACGAGAAAACAATATCAGCTGCCCAGTACATCTCAGTGTCCCAGGATTGAAGAGAAAGAGAATAGAGAGTGGAAACTTATATGGAAGAATCTCTTCAATAAAGATGTTGTTACCGATTGGCAAGTGAGAGCATATGAAATATTTAACGAGGCTATATCAACAGCGGTAAAATTATGGCGGCATGGCCACGCAACATCTAATATATGCCAAATTTGTTCACATTGGATTGAAACATAGAACATAGGATTGCCTTGGAACATAGGATTGCCTATTGCAAACAGGTGCATAATATCTGGATGGTGCTCAGAGGCTTTATTGCAAAATGGTGCCCACCGGAGTTTCCACCATGTCTTCGGAGACTACAACGACTGGAATTCATTTTAAATACACGTCGCTCCACAGATGTGCATACTGGTTGGTAATAGGAACATTACACTGAATAATTAAGAAAAATCCTGGAAATGTGGCATTACAGAGGGAATGTTTTAATTTCCTGCGAAAGGAACGCTGGCAGCTAATCATTTCTGGGCCCAGTGGTTCCATGGAGCCTTACATCAGCCGATTTGAGCTCCCTTACACTGGTAATTGCGGCGAAAAATAAATTATTTATGGTTTTGAGACACCCAAGACACTACCCAATCTTCCGTTATCCCTTGACCCCCTCCTTTCCGCCCAATACATGGAAATCCTCAAAAATTTTAAATAAAAAAAATTCCGTTTTAAAACAACAAAACAAAAATAAACTGGAAATGGAAGTCTTAGTTTAAAAGGATAAAAGAGTTACGAACATTTATATTTATTAAATTTCTCTTCCAGATTCCAGATTTGTTGGTACGAAAAAAAAAACAATTAAGGTGAAAAAAGTATTTTAAAAGTTACAAAAAAACATTCTTCCAATAATTCTCAAATACAATGACGAAAAGAAAAAAAGAAAAAAAAGGTGCAATTAAAATCAACGACCATCCTTACTACAGCTCGTCCTCCTAGACGCGGAATTAATCCAACTTGGAACACGCCTTCTGTTTCCTCCCATTTCATAAATATTGATCAAACAACACCTGGGAAAATGTCAGATAAAATGTGACCGGAGCAACGACAGTGGCATTCAGTCATCAATAATAATCCATGTTTACAAAGATTTGTAGTTCCACAGTTATGCGCATCTAAATTCGCATAGTAATTATAGGCATGTTAAAGTCTAAATTGTTGATGTTAACCTGCGTGAAGCAACTGAAACGGAGCTCATACAGAAAATAGTCTCAAAATATACAAACAAGTTTTCTCAAGGCTGGCCCCGTAGCTCAGTCGGTAGAGCACCTGCCTGCTGTGCTAGGGGTCTCGGGTTCGATTCCGGGCGGTGGGGGTGAGGATTTTTCTCCGACTGAGATAATTCCCCATCTTCTCAAGAGTCTGGAAGTATGGATGAGAGTGTGAATGTGTGCGTGATCTAATGATTAGAAACCAAATATAACGCGTTAACACCTTCAGTATGTTCCAAAGGAGAACGGCCGCCGATATGACCATAGCAGTTAAAGGAAAAAAAATAGTTTTCTCAAAAAAGTAAATCTAACGGGAATGTTATGCAGCAAATACCGTCTGGTGTAACTTTTACAAAAAGAAAGAAGAAAAAACGGTAGGTATACATGAAAACAACCCGTTAGCATATTAATTATTCAAAACATTTTAAAGTTCTCCTAATTAACGAAAACTAATTCATTACACATCTGCCACAAATTAATATAGAACTTCTAAATTATTCTTCCATTAAAATAAAAACATGCTCTTATGATTTGACGTTTTAACTTCCTTAATAAATGAATTTAAAGACTGAACAGTTGTTAATAGAGCCATATTATACTTCATTGCTACGAATTTCAGAGTGCTAAACGAGAAAATTGATTTTCTATTTCCGTACACACGAAAGAAAAACAAGAGAAGCTCTCACGAGCCCTCTTTCATAAGCGTGAAACCTTCCTTTGCTATCCTATTTCAAAGAGGAATCTTTTGGTTCAATGGGGAGGATCAGTAAAAGCCAATTCTGTACATACAGGCGACGCTGTTATTCCAAAGGATTTCCGATAAGGCGGTTTCGGTTTCGGAAGGCTTTGCAGCTGTAATGGATTTGTATCGATCTTCTGTACTCGCACTAAAGTAAACACAATCTAGTAACAATTTTTCTCTTCGGCGCTTCGTCTGCGTCCCCCCCCCCCTAATTCATATCGCGAAGTTTTAAATTAACTGCACTGGTTACAGGAATATAAAAATTTCTTGAATTAAACATTTCAAAACATCTCTAAGGTTATCTACTTTTTTAAACACTGGCACTAAAAACTTGATATTTAATTAACATTATGAATTAACAAATAACATACTATGGAATTAACAAATATACTTGGTATGATTAACAATTACGACACTGTAAAAGCTTTTGAGTAGCACATTCGTGAATAGAATTGTGGTCTGTAACACTCGTAATAGGCATTACTCTATCGACTACGCCACAAGCCCTACGATTAATATGTGTATAGAATAATTAAGTAATATCAAAGTCTTCTACAATTAAAACCAAACTGTTCCATACGCATATCGGCTTAATTTCTTTAACGTTATGAGTGCTACGTAAAGTTGCTAAATTCACATACCTATATTCGCAGAAGTATTTGACTAATGCAAAATGGCGGACTGTATTCAGTCCTTCGAATCTTAAAAAATTGTGGGTTAGATTTATATTTATAACTTACAAGATGCCCCAGCGAGCCAACAGTATTATAAAACGTTCTTCTAATGTTAGTCAATGCTGCAGATATGTTTAACAGACTTAACAAATCAATACATCCCAAAAGCATATTTACATGGGAAGTAAACGAGTAAGATGTTTCTGTGGCAATGCGTGACGCTCGCATTAGGAAGGTGCCGGGTTCGACTTCTGGTGGCCACCCACTCTAATCACAGGTTTTTCTTTGGTTGGCAAGGCGAATGCTGGGGTGGTGAAATCCACCACGGATCTTCTCTCTCCTATTTCGTCTAATTGCACTTTCACGTTACAAGATGATTCCGATGTTATGTGTCGTCAACAGCGGACAGATGGCGCAGAGGCTTGCGTGTAACTTTTCGGCGGCGGTTCGAGCCTTGACTGCTGGATCGAACTTTCCTGCTTACCGCTGAAAGGGAGCCTAGGGTCAACCCCGTAGCCTGGACGGATCGGAGCCGAGTATCCCCTTCCCAAACGGTTGTTTTAAGCATGTAACTTGGGAAACTCTGCACGTCTCTGTCGTCTGGGTTGGCCAGTCCTGCAGTCCATACGTATCCTGCGGTTCCTTCACCTCATCCGTTCATCTCAATAGTGTATGCATTAAAGATCCATTGTGATCAAAGTGCTAACTGTCCTCTTCGTTGCCTACCCGCCTGCCTCTATGCAAAGTAGGAAAAGAGCCACAAACTTTAAGGGTGCTTCAGTTTATGCACTTTTCATGAATTTCAAAGAAATCGACACATAACGGAACTTTGCTTTAGATGATCAGTTACCCGGAACTTCTGTGTAGAATTTGAATAGTTCGGGTCTTCCAACCTTCTCAGGAGCCCAAATATGAACATTTCTCATGTGTTTATGAGAACTCCTATGTGGTTTACCGGGAGAAATACGAGTCAATTGGAGAATTTAATGTCATGTCGGGATGTTGGCCATAATAGTTCAAATGGTTAGAGCGGCTGGACGGAAACCAGAAGATCCGTGGTTCAAATCCCGGCTATGGCATTGAATTTTTCAGTCTGGCTCTACCGTTTCATAGTGCGTCGTACACATGGCTATGTGAAAGAACAATTAATTTCATTAATTGTACCTAATAGTGGTCCGAAATATAAAGCCCGGGCCTTAAAGTACTTACAGCATAGTAAGTCGCCATTAAGGTAGTTGTCTGGTATGTTTATGAGAACTCCTAGTGCTTTACCGGGGAAAATACGAGTCAGTTGGAGAATTTAATGTCATGTTGGCACGTTGGCCATAGTAGCTCAAGGGTTAGAGCAGCTGGACGGCAACCAGAAGATCCGTGGTTCAGATACATAAATTTGTTTCCCATTCACATTTTCACGTATTCGGTTTAACGTGTCTTCCTAACATTTTTGTACGTAACTTTTACGCAAAGTTGATTCATCTGGATTTGTATGACCAGTGTGACTTTCAAGAAAATCTCGTAATTTGGAATTACTTAATTTTCCTAGCAGAATATTTGCACTAACAAACACTTCACACAATTCTTTATAAAAGGAAGATGGCTTGTTACTTGACGTCGAAGCCGTTTCTTTTAACAGTAACTGAGACACTTGTCATTTTTCAATTTTAAAGAGCTCGCAAATGTTTTTGGCGCCCAATATGTTGTACGCTGAACCGTTTGTCTCAAGCGACTTTAATTTCGCACACTTTACACAATAATACAGTTCCATCAGTAGTGAATATGTTTCCGCCAAACCCTGAAACATACTGTTTCAAATGAGACGCAGTTGACTGTTTTTGTTTCGGCATTTCCATACCACAACACAACATATTTACACACCTCACAAACTACTCTCCTTACTGCCACACTTCTAGCTCCTGAAGTCCTGACTGATGCAATCCACATGTATTTTATGATGTAATCGGCAATTCCTCGAATTGATGCGTCATAAATTCATCAGTACTCTTAGGACGCTGACCTGTGTTAATTACCACACTTAAAAAGTTACTATTTCATAAAAAATGATGATATGAATGATATAAATGAACATTCAATCGCAGATTATTTTAAACCCCCCCCCAAAAGCCAATGGCTCAGGGTCAGGTCCACCACGGGAATCGAACCCGGTCTTCCCGAATGCGGGCTACAGATGAAAATGCCCTATAAATTCGTGAAAAAGAAAGAAAACGACCGGAAAATTCACCTAAATTTTGAAAAATAACCTTATTATAAAAGTGTGGAAAAAATTCATTTTGATGACCTATAAAAACCATGTATATGAAACATATTTGTTCCAGAATGCACGTATTTCCAATAAGCATCGTCTGTGATTAGTCGCAAAAAGATGACTTTTCGTCAAAATCCGGGCCCTATTGATAAGCATTGCAGTTGACCACCACCAACGCCGTCGCCACTATAGCACAAGAGCTCCTTATGCAGTCTTTGCCTATTCACATTGAAGTTCACCTTGGAATTTCTTCAAATTGTTTCCTTTGGTAATAAATATTTGGTTTTGGATAATGCATAATTCATTTTTGAACGCAAGCCTGCACTCAAACACTGGATGGACCGAATTCTAGAAGTTCGTTTAAAAGTCTAAACGAATACTCGTATTGCATTGTTTATAAATTCGTAATGACCAGGTTGTTCTCAAATATTAGAAAATTTTAATTTCGCTTTATAATGACAATGTACTGGATGTATCCTCCCTTACTTGAATGCTGTGAATATGCATATCTGTGGACATTTTAACAACTGCTATGCAAAACTAACAAAATTAATTTTTAGTACCGTGCACCTTGGTGTAGTGCGTTGAAGTGTGATGCTCCAGACACACAAGGTGCGTATGAAACGCCTGATTTTTGGGCCCACATAAACAAACAATGCCCGCACAGCATTGTTATGTATGTAAAGAACAACGGTTGTTGGTATCAGTCCGTCATAAGAACCATCGCTCCAGCTTTGGGAAGCATGGTGCTGACCACATTATGGCTGCTGGGTATTCGTCTATCTCTGTCTTGGGTAGCTCACTAGAGCTGTAGTCTAGAGATTTAACTTAGAATAGGAAATGACTCAGAACTAGATGAGCAAACTGCAGATGAAGGCTGTCAACTTAGACATGAACAATAGTTACATGCACAACAATGCAGTAAAATGTACAGAAAATTAATTAGATAGGTGGACAGAGGCCGAAAATGAGAACTTACTACAGACACTTGGAGAATGAGAAGCACCCAGAGAGGTAATAAAATTCTGTGTACAACGTGACATCATTGGTTGCCTCAAAGAAGAACTTTCGAAGTGAATGATTATGCTCCTGCCCATTTCCAATTCACAATTTGCCGATACCTAAACACCAGTTATTCCCAATAGAACAGAAGAGGAAGATCCGCTGCATAGCGTCTCTGAGCACCTGAATGGAAACCAACACTTGGTTGTCGTAACTTTTCGGGAACAAGCCAGCGCCAATGTAGTCATGCGAAAATGTAACTATTGCAAGACTAGAAATCGAATTTCAGGAATGAAGATCATAACAACTAAAATACAAGTTAGGTTGCTCAAAACATGAAACAAACGATTTTACTCCACTCAGAGTTTATTATATAGCATTAGCGGATAAAAGAACTTAAATGCCATTTATTTTTCAAACACTACAATTTATTAACATACCTCTTACGAAAACTGCAAATTCTCTAAGTTTCTAACTGATCAGGGAAAGGGGAATAAACAAATGGAACTTGTCTAGGATCATAAGGTTGTGAAGTTAGGGCGTCTCAAGAAGGAAACATCTACAGCACCTGCCGATAAGCAAAAACTTTGTAAACAAAACTGTTGGCGTAGCGGCGCGATGAAATTTAATATCGACTTTTGCAACTACTTAGGCAATAGCTACGTGCCGCTTACCGAAGACAAAAGGCTGATAAAGCCCGAAACCTGGGCGGCTTAACGTTTGTGAAAGGAGAAAAAAGAAATGCTACGCTTGCCTTACAATAAGGAAAATATGGTTTTAATAACAAGGCGAACGTTTCATTTTTGAAACAGCGCTTCAGAGGTTTACGAATCCGGAGAACGTCTGTATAAACACTTGAAACTTACGCAGCGCTAATTTTCTTTGCTCCTCTTCCTGTTTCTTTTTGCTTGTGCTTTGTTTTAATTTTTCCTTTTTAGCAGTATTTTCTTTTTCTTACCATCTTTTGATTTGATGTTTTTAAAATAAAAGTAAGTTAGTTAATCGTGCCCTTTATAGCGACAACATACTTATTTCTACATATGCTGTTTTTCCTTTACAATGTACATGTATGTTTCACCTACTTGTTTATGCATATTTTGTACATTTAGCTTATTATTGAATATATTAATTTTTTTGATACGGAAGTAATCTTCTCACGTAAAATTACTCCATGTAAATATATTTGACTACACTTCTATAACTTATTGATAAACAGCTACGACATAAAGAAAACTTTTCCAAAAACACTCTCAGTTCTGACTACGTACGAGAAATATTGGGCGTAGTCCTAAATTATTTTTCAAATAGAATGTGAAATTGTAATTTAAACCTTCTGATAACGTTCGATTGGAGATTTAATGGCTGTAAATAATGAATTCCCCAATTTAAAAAACATAATTAAATGCAAACCCAGAATAACACTAATTTATACCTTCTGCTCTAACCATCAGAAGAATACGAGTGGGGTCTGAGGTTTGAGAGGGGCCTTGAATACTTAATCTCCTCACGTAGTCAATTTGTTTTTACTCGGAAATGTGCGTGTGCTCACCCATACTGCCATGCCTAATACATAATGTGTTCTTCTCACGGAAATGTGGCTCTAAGGAATGGTTGGACATCAACAACGCCAGCGTTTTCTAAAAAAGATTAGGTAGAGTTTCAACATATCTACAAGGCTTAGGCTTTTTAAAGAACATATACTGTGCTAGCAATCCTGTGATACCAACGGCCGTTAGTCTTTTAGAATGGAGGTGTAAGTCGTCAGTCAATCTTCTCCTTTCCGTTCTACATCTGTATGGCCGCTCTTGGATCCCAAGCTTTAGGTATGTGTCCATTTCATGCAGTTCTTACTCAACACATGGCCTGCCAGTTTCCATCTAGTATGAATGACTGATATTACGTCTTTTATGGCTACTTCTTTCTCAGATTTTTATTACGGATTCTGTCCTGAAGATGGTGACCCCCCCCCCCCCCTGTTGTGCCATCCTCCTCTGCGCGACAAGTCCATGAGGAAATGTCTAACACACCTGGCCCCAGAGATACTGTTTATTCTTCTGCAGTATCACTACAGCCTGGCCCTGACTGTCTTATGAGCCTTTTTAATGCTCTTTGCTCATTTCTGACTCCCATCTTCCACGCATAGTTCCTTATATTACATCTTTTCTTGAGTACATATTGAGTAATGACAGTCCATAATCGCTTCTTTTCTCAAGTTACATTGCTAAATTGGAATGCCAATGGTTTGAGTAGGAAAAGATCCTCTTTCATGGCTTTCTTACATCACCACAGTGTTGATATTGCCTGCATGAGTGAAACTCACTTGCTTACTTCTGAAAACTTTAACAATCCAAATTATTTCATATATCGGGAGGACAGAATTGCAAATATTGCCTCTGGTGGTGTAGCCATCCCTGTGAAACGTCATCTTCAACATCATTCTGTTTGTCTCCCAATTGTGGCTGATCTTGAAGTTGTGGGTGCAGAACTCCCTCAACCAAACGCTTCTCCAGTTAAAATTATCGCAGGGTATAAGCAGCCACACCGCCGGTTAAATCCCGCATCTATTGAACATTTATTCGACGATAACCAACCCACTTACTCCTAGGTGATCTAAATAGTAAACATAAAGCATGGGGCTGTCGTCAAATAACTCCCAAAGGACGTTGTCCACTCCAGGCTACGCTAGATTCTGCTCTTCAAGTGATTGCTACTAATGAGCCAACATTTTATTCTTACAATCATGCTGTGCAACCGGATATTTTGGATATAGGTCTTCTTAAACAATTTACACTTCCAGTTTACATGCAACCTCTTCCAGAGCTTGATTCTGATCACTGTGCGGTGGTTATTAAATTCTGCTTTGATCCCATATTAACACAGCCACCAGAGCTCCTTATCACTGGGCCTGTCAATTAGAAAGCTTTCCAGTGTAATATGGATACTCTTCTACACATACCTCGCACTATTGCTACCCCTACAGATATTGATTCAGCTTTAGCGCATCTTCGAGACGTGATTCACACCTCTGTAAAATGTGCCATTCAACACCTTTCTTATTGCCATGGCACCAGATCACCACGGTTACCAGATCACCTTCTCCAGATTATTAGAGCTGAACAACAAATGCGTCGTCTTTGGCAACGCCATAGGGTGCCTTGGCAACTACAAAGTCTTAACCAACTCATTCGCCAGGTTAAGCATGCCTTAGATGAGCCCCGTTTAAGCAGCTATCAGCACTTCGTCTCAACTATCTGTCCTACAGACAGCTCACTCTGGAAAGTGACGAAACATACACTACGGGACCGCTTCAAATGCCGCTGCTTCGAGTCAACAATATAATCAGCAACACCACCTTAGTAAAGTGCGAAACATTAGCTGCCTACTTTGAATCTACGTTCACACCTAATCCGGCATCTGATCCTGCCTTCATTGCACATGTTCAGGAGCGCCTGAGTACGTCCCGGCTTACGGCTCCGTTGCCCATTAGGTGGGTTTCATCTAGCGAGGTACGATCTATTATTCAATTTAGGCCCAATAAGAAGGTCCCTGGAAACGATCGTATTCCAGCAGTTGTATTGAAACACTTCACAAAGTAGACCATCGCCTTTCTGGCCTCTTTATACAATGCGAATTTTCGCATTGAATATTTTCCTAAAGCCTTGAAATTTGCTGAAATCATTGCATTGCAAAAGCCTAACAAACCTCCTACTTCCTCACAGAGCTATCGACTAATTAGTCTTTTACCAACTCTGTCCAAAGTTCTGGAAAAACTCATTCAAAAATCACTTCTTCGGTTTGTTTCTGAAACCTCAGTTATACCTCCCCAACAGTTTGGATTTAGACAGTATCATTCTAGTACTCATCAGCTCCTAAGACTTACTGAACATATTACCCGTAGCTTTGACGCCAAAGAGCATACTGTGGCAGCATTCCTAGATTTCAATCAGGCATTTGATAGAGTCTGGCACGACGGCATCCTTTATAAACTACATGGCCTAGGTCTTCCGCTCTACTTACTTAGCTTGATTACTAGCTATCTTCAGGAACGCCAATTTTCTGTGCGCCTTGGTTGAATGCATTCCTCACCCCGTACTATTTTAGCCGGCGTGCCCGAGGGTAGCGTCCTTGCGCCTCTTCTTTACAGTCTATATACTGCTGACATGCCTGAACTTCCTGCAACAAGCACCGCACTGTTTGCTGATGATACAGTCATCTTTACCTCACACTTCTCTATTGAAACTGCCGTTGCAACCCTACAATCTTCCCTGGACATTATCCTGCACTGGTTATCTCGCTGGCGTATCGCACTTTATCCAAGCAAATGTCTTCTTAAGCTTTTCACCTTGCGCAGGCCTGCTGCTCTGGCAAATATACGACTCTGTAACACTGAAGTCCCCTGGTTACCTTCTGATTGTGCAGTCAAATATCTTGGCGTCCATCTAGATCGTCGGCTGACATTGAGTACGCATATCAAAAGCAAACTACATCAAGCCTATGCTCGTCTTAACAAGTTGTATCCAATCCTCAAACGCAAATCCTCTTTACGAGTCGAATGTACGCTGCTAGTATACAAGAGTAATCTACGACCGTATTTCGTATGCCAGTCCTGTATGGAGATGTGCTTCACCTATTCATATTCACCAACTTCAGGGATTTCAAAAAAGGATATTACGATTGTCTGTGAACGCCCCGTGGTACATCCGGAATGCACAGCTACATAGAGAATTGGACATAGTCAGCATTAATGAGCACATCTCTACAACGACAAGCGGATTTTTTGCTCACCTTCCTTATGTATCAGGTGCTTTATTCTTCCAACTGGGACATCGCCTTGATGCTGCACCAAGACTGAAGGCACGCTTGCCACAGGATATTTTATTTCTGTAATGTTTATTTATTCTGTAATGAAGAAGTTATTTAATTTATACTCACACTAATCAGACCAGTTTGCTTGAGGACTCTAATATGAGTATCCTCTATCTCTTTACACTTTAATTTTATTACGTATATTATGTATATAGCTCCACAATTTGTATAGCATCAACTATGCTGAGCAATTGAAATAAAAATTCAAAAAAAAAGAAGAAACAGGAGTACATCTGATTGCTAATAAGGAAATAGAGTGAAGGGAAATGCTGGGTCTGAAATCGAGATATGAAGTAAGCGAAGAAGAAACCATAAAAAGTACCCAAGTTAGAGTGTGAGGTCAACGGGAATGAAGTCGCGATCTTCCGAATGCGAGTACCAAGGGTACACCTCGTTCGGTACAATTTGTAGGAAATAATGAACTAATTCTCTCCGTAGTTGGCATAAGTGAGCGCGAGTTTACATACATACCGCCTTAGGGGAGGAAACAGCAGCTACCAGAAACAAAGTTCAATTCCGAGAACATCGGAAGCATTCGATATCGCTGGATGACGCTTTGGAAAAGTTCTACTGAAAAGTTCCATAATTTGAATCCCGGCTATGACATTTAAGTTTTCAGACTGACCGTACCTTTCCTTACTTTGGTCTACATTCGGCTAGTGTGAAAGAAGAATTAATTTTTTCAATATACGTTTGAAATCTTGATATCTATTTGATATCTCTGGCGTCAATTCAAACTTATGCGATAGATAGAGAGATGCGTTGCGGCTTGGCCGTATGCATGGTAGTCGAGTGGTGAAATGCATGCGTCTCGTAAGTGGACCAACCTGAGTTCGAATCCTTGATGTGCATGTATGTTTTTTATTATTGTTACTTTATTAGCAATGCCTGAATTTTTTCTTGCAGAATATAAGTAATAATAATTTAAACACATTCATTTATAAAAACGCAAATAAAATATTACTGTCGTTTTCAAAATAAATGCAGTGTTATTAGAAAAATGCCTTAATATTGTGACTTTGTAGGTTCGTAGAATTTAAAGTCCAAGTTGCAGAAATACAAATAGTTCTTTATTTCCACCGAATTACAGTTAGTACACTTACAAATCGCATACCACAGACATTATGTAACACTCACAATTACAATCCACACTCACTACTCATTGCCTTGCAGTGCAAATCTCTCTAGAGCTGACTAAGAACTCCTGAGCCGTCCAATGCGTCGTTTATATAAGCAGATCACTACATCTCGAAGGTTCGTGACTCGGAACAATCATCCTGATGGTTTCAGACGTCAGGGGGAGGGGAAAGAGGTGGTACAGTGGCTCGTGATACTTTTCTAACCATCCCCTCAGTGAGGGTCACACAGACATATGGGTAGGCGTAGGCTGAATGCTTTCTGTCCCCCCACCCTACCTGCCAGTTGGTCGTGCCTTCCGATAATTGGGTGACAATATTCATTGTGTTAATACTCGGGCTCATTCATCTTTTATCAATGGTGCTTATATATAATACAAAGTATCCTCCCGTGAAAATTTCACTAGTCATTTGGTGTCATCCATGTCCCTCAGTATAAGTGCAGTAATAGAAACAGAGAGTTTGCACACCCTATAATAAGTTAATTTCCATTTTTATTTGATTTTACACATAGGAATAAAACATTTATTTCAGTTAGTTTATAAGCAGAGTAGAGTGTTTCAGTTTTTATGTGTCAGCACAAATGTCATAAAATTAAATAAACCTTAGCAATTGGAACTTATACTACACTGTGCTTAGTAACATTTCGTATCTCCACAATAAAAAAAATCAAAATGATGTCTGGGACTCGAACCTTTGTAGATCTAGCTCCTACATACTTTTCTATAACTGCTCGGCTATCAGTGCACGCTTAGTAACTGAGACTCAATTACGAGTCAAATATGAGACTCAATTTTTCGCACATATTACAGTGAGCGAAAAAGGAAGGATTCCCTATGTGGATATGCACGAAATATATGAAACAACACACAGTATGTGAATATTCTAATTATTATTGTAATTATGGGAGGATTCAGTGGGACGAAGCTAAAGAGACGCGTTCTGTGACACCATTGTAAACCGGCAGTGGACACGATGTGGACTTAGAAAAATATACACTTTTTTTTTTTTCAAAGGGTGTGTATAAAAATGAAACGTGAACTTTTCTCTGTGCATTTCCTTTGTTACCTGTCGCGTCATAGCCATGTGTACGAGCCACCCTTCTTGGGAGTGAGGAGTGTTTGCATATTGTAACATAGCCTATTATCAGCATAGCATGCTAAGTAATCAGTAACTCATATCTTACTGTTCTATATTTAATAATGCAATGTGCATTTTTTCATCTTGTTGCTCAGAGAAAAGACTGTCACAAAATGGTTTTGTCTTGTCTCTATTAGCCACGGTAGCTTGAACACGTCATTGCTATTATTGTGGCGCAATGCAATGATGAGCCAATGATGCACGACGTTGAGTACAGTAACAAGCTGTTTGTAATGGTACATTTGCATAAAAGGGTTTTCGTCAAGTGAGTGTTCTGTTCTCCAGTGCTATTTGTTGTAAATTGCCCTTCCTGATAAACTAAATGTACTTTATTGCCTCGAAACTTCCAGCTTCATTACGAATTCCTGAATAATATTTTTCTTTGCTGTTCATGTCTTCTCTTATGAAAACTTTGAGGGAGAGGTCAGAGGCACCATTACCTTTAACATCAGACAGAGCATTCTTACTGCAAGGTCCAATAACAGCACCTTTTCTCTGTTCTAAACTCTACATATTAGAGACTGGAACTACGCTATAGTTATAAGATTATATATCTTATACCCAGCTACATACGAGTAAGTGTTTGCTTTTGGAACAGATAGTAATAGAACCCATAGAGCTTCGAATCTAAACATTTTTGGATGCTGTTTACTGCATCATTATACCCTCGATAACTATTGAGCCATTGTACAGATTTAGATCCTGGAGGTTTAATGTTGCAGGACTGTTCGAGTTCTGTCGAAAACTTATGGAGGATGCAATGGAAAAAACTGTGAAACATAGCAGGTATAATGAGGCAAAAAATATTCAACAGAACCAAGAAGCAACTACTCTACTTCAATTAACGTTACTCCTCAATCCTGACAGCTTTCTCAGCATGCTTTCCGCACGAGCGTGTTGCTTCTGTTGTCACGACGAGAATTGACCTAGAAGTAGCCAATCGCCGTTTTCAACCCTCCCCATATCCTTTATCCGAGCGCAGTTGAGAAACCGTTTTTTGCTCAATGCTTTATATTAATGCTAACATAAATGTGAACTGTGAATTCAATATGCTTCACATTCTCGGCTACTGGATAAACTCTGATTTATCTACACTGGACAAATTGTTTTAGGGTTAAATCTATATCTATATATAGATATATAAATTTTAATTCTTCTTTTTCTAAAAACAAGAAGGTTTTTCGGTATGCCCAGCGTCTAGTGTGCGAATGTTTGTGTGCCATGTAGGTTATAATCAATTTATTAATATGGGGAGATCGTTATGGCAAGGGTGGTAAACGGAAGATCCGCGATTCACATCCCGCCAGGACCATCCTTCCTAACTGAGGTTTTCTCCAAAGTGCCCTCAATCTTCAAATTTGGCAATTGCGATTGAGGTACCCAAAACTGGGCCTGGAGCGTTTCCTTCCTAAATGTCCTTTCCCAACTATCATTTTATTTCATGTATCACCGTGTTCACCCTGTGGTGTATTTGATGAAAACGGACGCTAAACTCTACAAAAATAACAAATTAACAAAAACAAAACGTTCAGGATTACCAGATGGCAACGTCTTAAATACGCGTGTCAAGTCATACAATGACGATAAGTTGACCCACAATCAGTACGAGAGTATAGCAGTAAAAGTGCTCCAAAATTAACAAAATTAAAAGAAATGTCTATGCTGTCATATTTCTTTGCGTTATTCGTCCAAATGTGATCCAGTTTGTTGTAGTACCGACAAAACACGTTCCTCAAATCTGGATGAAGAATTAAGCAGTTTCTATGGTCATAAAATAACCGCTTTCTCCCCCTTAAAGTCATACTTAACCTATCCTTATTTATCCAGAAGCATAATGTGTACTTACTTTCGGTCATGTGCTTGAGAACTGTCTTTTAATTTAAGCATTTTTAAGTGAAAGGTTTGGAGAGACTGGAATCTAAAATTTGCTTGTTTATTATACGTAAACTGCGGTAAATAATACGGATTATACTGATGATGATAAAAAAGCCAGGTATAAGTAATGAAGTTTATGATGCTATTGGCTTGAAATCCATCGCACAAGTGGGATTTTGCAAATTTATGGATCTCATGAAAGAGGGAGATCTGAGCGCCTACTCGGAATATTCATAAGATATCCGTTGGGATCATGTTGAATTTAGAAGCTTACTCCGCGAGACTTGGATGCTAATGTCATCAAAATGCACAGAGTATGCTGATTACTGATTATATTTTGATAAAGAAACAAGTAGTATAACATTTCCGCCTCGGTAGCGTAGATGGTTGCGTGTCTGCCTCACGTTCAAGAGGTCCCGAGTTGAAATCTCGGTCAGGGTGTTACCTGGATAACGGTTTTTTTTCCGGCGTTCTCCCTTATCCTAAAAGACGAATGTCGGGTAACTCTAAGCTCCATGGACACCGGCCTCATTGAAGCATCATTTCACCCATTTCATTCATCGTCCGATATGACTAAATGTTGGAGGACGTACATAAATTACAAAAAAGTAGTATAACAATTATGTTGAATACATTTTATCAGAGGTGTTTCTTAAGTACATATCCATGACTGGCTCTGTATTTAAACAACGAGTTAAAAGACAGTGTTTAACTAGACCACGAAGAAGTATTACTGGAACATTTCCTATAGTACAGGAGTTTTAACAAAGATGCAATCAAACTCTCAAGACCTCAGTTAAAAGTAGACTGAAGATAGGAAATACTGATATATCCTCCATCTTCACCGGGTTCGCCTCCTATATATGTAATTTTATTTATCAAACGAAACCAATCTGAGAATTAGATTACTATTAGGCAAATATTACATGCATAATCGACGACCTTGGGTACATTATCTCATGGGCAGTTCTATCCTTTTCTATTCCATGACGGCTGGAAAGCAACAAACAACTTTACAGTTACAGTGACGATTTACGGGTTCGATCTCACCCATGGGGTGCGGATTTTAAGTCCCGGGTATAGGACCGGTACCCACTCAGCATCATGAGGAAATTGAGGAGCTTACGATAGGCAAGTGGCCTTGGTGAAGAAAGCCTGTTGAGGGTACCCAGATGCTGACCACATCTCCTCCCCGTATCGGTTGGGATGATCGCCCACTTCTACCTTTGCGTATGTGGACGTGAGGCCGGTAATCGAGTTGGCAGGCCCTGGTCGATATGGACTGTAGTGCCACGAGTTTAACTTTTTAAATAACTAATCTACTTCCGCTAAATATATTTCAATTTAGAATACCTAAATTTAAAGAGGTCATTCAGGTTTTTATTCGATTGATGATTTAATTTATAATTCATAATGTTATGTTTTTTATCATGTTCTTTTATAGGCAATATCAGCTACATAAATACGGGGATCAAAGGTAGTAATATGTACAAAGACACTAAAAAGTAATGTAACCTAAATTCTGCAAGTTTCGTGTGATGCAGTTTCAAATATAGTACAATAGCGGTTTTATATAGTATAAACATTAAGTAACCTTGAAAGTGGGAAATAATGGGAACAAATCCCTATTTAAACGCAAGTACTTAATATAATATATGCAACAGCCAACACCAGAAGTAGTTGAAGGATATTTCTTTGCGGGGGACAAACAAATAAAAAGGACATACTCTGAAACTGCGGTTCGAAGAAGGCAAATTCAATTTAAGGCATTGCAAGAAAAAAAAAAAAATCTGTGTTACATTCACATAAATTTATATAGATTTTACAAACTTTAATTGAGATAAACATTTGCAAAGAGAGTTGCATAACAGTTTCGTTGTAGAAACCGAGTCAATAATGTTTAAGAGCATGTGGTTATTTCATAGTTTATGACACTGCCTGACAGAACTGAATAGTGACGGCACTTTAAAAAATGGCTGTGTGGAAACTTCAATAATAACGGATATCTCAGAAATAGCTCACGCCACAAACATTTTAAAAATAAATCAGTTCTGCATTTTCAGCGGACGTTTCTGCCTGTATTTTATCATTTACAAGTTATACAACTGAACATAGATTTCTTTCCAAATGAAGAGGACTTCAGAGCCTCGTCCCAGAAGATTCAAAATATACATTTTATTTGTCACGTAAATAACTTAAATGTATGTCATTATAATAAAAATAGTTATTTACTTTTGAAAAACTAAAAGTATAGAAACCATTTTATCTAAATTGAATTTTTGGGTATCATGTCGCATTCTTTGAAAGTCACTGAAAACTTAGCAGGTTTGATATTGTCGCGAAACCGTTATCTACGATAACGTGGCTTGGGTACACAAAGAGCCGGCAAATAAAGGACTTGCCGGTATAAATTAAGTTACGCTTCTGGAAGGTGATAGAATATTCGGTTTCTTTATTGTTCTGGAACAGTCTCGAATTTATCAATGAGGTATTTAAGAAGGCGACGACCCGCCAAGAGGCAGTCGTGAACAAATGTTGTAAACAGAGGTAACCAGAACGTTTGTTGTGATCATCGACCTTGGTAGACTATGTGTATGTGACGTAATTCTGTTACGTAAGGATTGAACAGAGTGTATCTCTACGCAAATAAAGAACATTTAGAATTTCAGCAAATTGGACTTTTAATTCTACGAACCCACAAAGTCACAATATTTATCTCACTTTCCCTTTTTGAATCATGCAGCTCATAGACATACATAAACATACACGAACGCTATCGGACATTTTAAAAATATCCTTGTTTTGGGTTCAGGGGTTCAATACATGTATTTCCGGTGTAATCTCATCATCGAATTTTTGGGTGAAATACAATTCTTCCTCTAAGTGCGCAGTACAATAAAGTACAATCCTTTCTCTCGCCTACCTTCATTAAAATCGGGGGTGAACAGTAATGTATTGTGCTTATTGTTCATTAATGTCAGTAATAGTTGTAGTTGAATTTGTCAGAAACCTCTGTAGTTTAGTACATTTTCCCCTTCTTCCCAGAAATAAGAGAAATTTATACACAGAGAGTCTCCTGGAGTTAAGAGTTTGAAGTCACTTTGAGTTTGCGTATGCGAAAGATAAACTACAAATATAAATACCATATATCGTGCTTCAGTTATATATACATTTAAGCTATGTCTGCACTCGCTTCGAGCACTAATTCTTGGTCTAAAATTTCATTTTTAATGTATTTTTAATCCCTCTCCTGACGTTGTTATTCACGGCGTAAAGGCTGAATGCAAAGGAGTGGCGATAATCCCCGTTAACTCTAATTCAGTCTTATCCAACGCCGTAGTAATTAAAACAGAGATTTCAAAGGAAAAACAAAAGCACCGAGAACATAGAATAGGCTTACGGTGGCTCAATGCTTAAAATGCCTCTCTGATTGGTGATATATCCGGGAGCGATAAGGACTGAGAATAAAAGCGTCTAAAACGTTTGGGAGGTTGTTTTATTCTAGTCTTTAAATTAATACCACTGTAGACTTTCCCAACGACTCACAAAGGTGTTCAAAATAATGTTAAAAATACTTTCCCTTCAGTTTCTGTACCGTACTGTTTACTGTGTAGCTCAGTGGGACACTGAGCAATAACACAGGGTGGCCTACTGCCGTTCGCTGCAGGGGCATCTATTGTGATGCTAGAATCTCAAAGATGATGTTCTAAATAAGATCCGTTCTACTCGTGTGCAACAGCTCTGCAGGTGGTAGGTGATATCACCTTCTCTTATGGAATTTACAACCACGATTCCGCATTGTTTTTCCAATTAGTGGAAGCTAGTCCAGTCGAATTACTGGAAGCCTTTGGCTATAAAGTGTTTGAGCTTTTCTGCCATTATGTTGATATTCTGCATTCATTGTTTCAACTAATTCATTATTTCATATCGTAAACGCTCTATGGTGACACGAAATAATAACAATATCCCAGCACTAATCACAGTTACCGGACTTCAGCTTATGTCTGCCAAGTAATTGTGTTGTAGCTGCGCAGTATGTCCAAGCTACCCTCCGTCCGGCTTCTAAACCTCCGAACTCACTAGAAGTGAGATTATACCGGGTGTTTCTCTTTTCTATATAAATTACATTTTGAGTAACTCTTAGCTCAATAGTCATTAACTATATTTGAGCATCATTTTTCACCATGCCTGAATAGTTATAAGAAATGAAAAATAATTTTAAAAAATAAATAAAGATAGCTGCAACAAATTTTAGATTTAAAACCTTCTCTCAATACTAAAATAGTTCATCGCACAGGTTACCTAATTATTATGCTTTGTGCCAGGATTTATCTTACTAACCTCCTATTCTACAGTTATTTTGTACATTAGTGTAAGAAAGAGCAATGCTTTTACTGCATATTGTATATAATTTTTATGTATTGTGATTGTTTTAAAATATACTCAAGTTTCTAATTAGCATCACCCTTTGGATATATCCTACGTTTACTTCATCAAATTCGCATGGTCCTGATAATGCATGTAATTACCAGAACGCAAAATTGTTATACTACAGAATAATTGTGATCGGCTTATATTTTAGATACGCTGAATTTGGTCTTGAATAAACTTGGCTTACCGCTGCTTGCTGCTCTTTCAACAGATTAACAAGGATTACAGTATTTTTTGCAATCTAGCAGAGTAGATAAATATAAACAATAAAAGCGGGAGTGGAGCGGGCTTCGTGGTTAAGTCGTGGTTTCTCTACCGGCTGCCTAGTAACAGAATGGAGAGATGGAGAAAGAAATGTTCTCAGATAATCGAGCAGTCCTGAACACGTTTGCTGGACACAAGTAGAAATTCTCCTGAAAATTCCCGTTTGATTTCGTGTGAATCCAGTAGAAGAGACCCCTCAGTATGCCCATAAGAAGGCTGTGGTTTAGATTCAGTTTTCTTCTGTTGGTTTCTCGACGAGTTTTCGCATTGTACAGGCAAAAGTAACGGTTGAATACACGAGGAGAGGGCATTCTTCAGTTCTTTTTCCTTTTTCTTTTTTTTATTTAACCGATTTTTCATTATTCCCGTTTCTTATCTATTTTCCTAGTTTCACAACTATTCACTATACACATAAACACCCATGCCCAAGGCGGGACTCGAACCCGCGGCGGAACACTAGCGACACACGCTTTAGCTACCATGGCTACGAGGGCCGGCGTTCGACACGTTTGCAAGCAACGACGGAAGAGACTGAGTTGTGCGCTGAGGTGCTGAGTGCAGGAAAAATACCGTATACAGGAAGAGTGGGCAAAGTCGCAATATAGTGAGACACTTCTTAAGGATTTGGCTATCGTTTCAGCTTCCTGTACCCATCTCCTTTGTAACTACAACGAAATAGGCAGTGAAACCATTTCTGGAAACGTTTATCTCGCTTAATATGAAGTGGACATCATCATAAGCTTTTACGAGGGCTGTTCAATAAAAAGTGATTATAATTTTTTACGGTCATATTTTTTCGCACTAAAATTCAATAATATTATATTCTGTTAGCTTAATGTGAAACAAACACGCCGTAGTAGTTTCATTGTTAGTACTCCTGGTTCCCGCCTGTGAGAACCAGGCCAGTTCAGACATGTTCAGTATCGCCTACCGCTGCAATGGAGGTAACACGCGAGGAATAATATGCTGCTTTGAAATTCTGCTTTCGTCTCAACAAATTTTCAGTTGAGGCCTATACAATGTTACACGAGGCCTAAGGAGAGTCTGTTCTTCCCTACAGCACAGCTCGAAGGTGGTTTAAAATGTTTAAAGAGGGGAGACAATCAATTTCAAAGGAAGATGGACCCAGTGCTCCAGTTACTGATCTTACGGAAGAAAACATAAACACTGCTGCTGCCATTGTGAGAACGCATCGAAAAATTACCTTAAGTTCACTTTCTGAAGTACTGAAAATTTCATTGGGTACCACCCACACGTTGGTGACAGAAACATTACACATGACACGTGTTTGTGTACGGTGGGCTCCAAGACTGTTGATTCCCGAACAAAAGGACATTCGCATGCAGGTCTGCATGCAGTTAAAGTTGATGTTAGAGGAAGATCCGGAGTTTCTTTCAAACGTAATCACTGCTGATGAAACTTGGCTACATCATTTTGATCCTGAGAGCAAACAGCAAAGCTCAGTGTGGAAATCTCGTTCATCACCAAACCCCCAAAAAGCAAAAGTGGTTGCTTCTGCTGGGAAAGCTATGGTCATCTCCTTCTTTGATATTCATGGAATGGTTTATCAGCATGTTGTACCTGCACATACATCAGTAACTGGACAATACTACAGGGATGTCCTGAAAACATTGCAAGTCCATATCAGGCGCAAAAGGCCACATTTCCATGAAGCAGGCTGGATGCTGCACCACGATAATACGCGGCCGCATATTGCCAATGTTGTTCCTGAATATCTTGTAAAAATCAACGTGAAGTGCATCCCTCGCCCTTCCTATAGTCCGGATTTAGCCCAATGTGACATTTTTCTCTTCCCTAACTTGAAGAAACGCCTTCGTGGGAGGCATTATCCATCATCAGAAGCAGTGGTGAAGGATGCGGAGGCGATTTTGAAGGATCTCTCAAAAATGGTTTCCAGCATGTCTTTGAAGACTGGTAGAAACGCTGGGACAAGTGCATCGCATGCAGAGGAGACTATTTTGAGAAGGACCATCAAAATTATGAGGATGTGTGAAGGTACGTTGTCAAAAAAAAAAAAAAAAAAATTGTGATCATTCTTTACTGAACAGCCCTCGTATATGAATAGTTGCCGAAGGGATGTAAAAATAAGCTGTTGGTGGGTAGAGATAGTCACATGTTTGTAGCATGACAAACATGGTAGTTCATTTGGCGCATGATTTGGATTAAAAGTGTTGCAATGCAATATATCCAGTTTGCTCGCACACCATTGTTGACGAAAATAAGAGCTTATCTGTAACAAAACCAAATAATTCCAAAAGATATTCAAGGAATAGTTAATCTCAGCTGCGATTTTACTAAAGCTACCGTAAGATTCCATATTAACAATATCAAAAGCATTAATGATGATTAATAATAATAATAATAATAATAATAATAATAATAATAATAATAATAATAATAATAATAATAATAATAATAATAATAATAATAATAATAATAATAATAATAATAATAATAATAATAATAATAATAATAATAATAATAATAATAATAATAGTAATAGTAATAGTAATAGTAATAGTAATAATAATAATAATAATAATAATAATAATAATAATAATAATAATAATAATAATAATAATAATAATAATAATAATAATAATAATAATAATAATAATAATAATAATAATAATAATAATAATAATAATAATAATAATAATAATAATAATAATAATAATAATAATAATAATAATAATAATAATAATAATAATAATAATAATAATAATAATAATAATAATAATAATAATAATAATAATAATAATAATAATAATAATAATAATAATAATAATAATAATAATAATAATAATAATAATAATAATAATAATAATAATAATAATAATAAACCTTGACGCGACAGCCCTAAGAGGACCCAGGCCTACCAACCCGACTGCCAGCCTCACGCCCACTTACGCAAGGCAAAGGTGAGTGATCATCCAATCGATACGGGGAGGAAATGTGGTCAGCATCTCGGCATCCCCTAGCGGGAATGTTAGTTTTCGTGACCAGGGCCGCTTACCTATCGTAAGCTCCTTACTTTCCTCACGATGCTGAGTGGGTACCGGTCCTATACCGGGGACCGCAAATCCGCACCCCATGGGTGGGATCGAACCCGGGGATACTGCCTTAGCCGACTATGCCACGGCGCAGAATAAAAGCATTATTACATGTAGGTAAGTTCCTCTTTCAATCCTTTGTAATCCAGTACCTGAGCAGGAGAATGAATGTCCTCTGTGCTTTGATTATAGACCCATATTGAAAATTAAACAGACAGCTGTGCCTATTACTGGATAGCTGTCATGTGAAAGTCAGTTATTTGACGTAATTAATCGCAGT
>CM060950.1:317650413-317700413 GCA_030765055.1 Mantis religiosa
AGTATTTGATATGGATTCAGTGAGCCTCAAAACGTGTTAATGAAATCTCGATCAGGAACATCTTGATGAAATGCATTACTTCCTCTATTTTTTATAGCTAAGTGATAAAGAAAGTAAAAGCAAATAGAAATTAAGTCGAGCTAGTGTCACAATAACCGAGCGGGATGGCTTAGGCACTTTCATATCTGGCCTGCATTCGGGAAGTCCGGGTTCGATTCCCGTGGCCAACCTATCTGACCAATGGATTTTTTCGTGGTTTCCGGGTCTGCAGGCGGATGCTCGGTAGGTTAATTACACCCCCCCGAATTTCCTGTCCCTCCATTATCATTTCACATCATCTCTCATCTGGTGGTCTCTTTCAGATTAGAAGTGTCGGCGGGTGTCTCGGCGTTGCATGGCAGGATGATATGTTCTTGGTAAAACTTCCTACTTGGGTAGGACAGTCTCCAAAACTGGTCTGATGGGGCCGTTTGCGGATCACAGGAGGGTGGGATGCCGGTTTCACTGGCCTGCCGGGGAGTTTCCAACTGGTTAACTGCAGGGATCCTGCCCTCTGCACTATCATTGCTCCTTGGGACGACCACCGTGTGTCTCCTCTCCTTTCATCCTTCATCCCGGGTTGCCCCACTTGGGCCATGGATACTATAGATCAAGCTTGGACCATCGTGCCGAATTCCCTCAGTAGCATAGTCCAGTATCACAATATAACCACAATTCACTTTTTCTCGTCCCCTTGGATATGGATCATCGATTTATACCTTCTTTTCCGACCATATATATGTAGTTGGATATAAATAACCGTTAATATACAGATACTCGTATACCTATCCAGGAATCCTGGAAATAAAGGGACCTCTCGTCCAGGGTTCGGTAACAGGTAAATGCAATAAATCATACTATGATTACGTTAATTTGGGAGCACAAATAAAGTGGTCAATTATAATTAAGAAACGGAACAATCTCCGTCCTCTCCAAACATAATTCTAATAATTCTTTTCCATAATTCTAATTCAGAATTTGCGTACGTCATCTCAAAGTATGGATGAAGCATAACACTACTAATGATTGCTTACATTCTGTATACATAATCAATTTGTTTAAGGAATGAAATTATCAATATTTCAAAATAATCTGAAAAAACCTCATAATGTATCTTGAATAATACAACAAAGGCCGCATTTACAATGTTTTGTAGAAACCAAAACCCACATTTTTCAAACAGAATCATATTTTCCTTTTAGAAGTATTAGTGCCATTATAATATATTTGACAGCTTATACAGTTTGAAGTAACATGTGTTAACTATGGGCAGAAAAATTAACCTGAAAAATCAGACAAAATCCTAATTTAAAAGAGCTATCTATGCATCTATTTAAGAATTGTCTTCATTGTTAACCCAGAACAAGCAAGTGTTTAAATATCCAGAATGGATAATATGACTAACGTTTTAAAAAAGGCGTACTTGTTTGAAAAAGAAATGGAGTTTTAAGAACTACTTTGCTTTACTTTATTGCACCACAACCTCAGCTGATGTTTCCTCAAAGGTTATAAAAGCATAATGTTCAAATTTAAAGAAACTCATTTCCAACTTCATGACTATCATAAAGGCAAATGTTTATAACGGAACATCATACTCCTCTTACAAGTGCCAGCTATTTACGATACTGCAACTGAGTCAATATTACACGATCCTTCTGTAATAATTCTACAGTCGTAAACTTTAAAATCATATTTATGTTCAAATATATCTCCGACGCTTTTGTGCACTTAAATTCGTGGTCACGGTTTCAACTTAAAATGTAAATTACAGCAAGGTTTTGCTGCAGTTACCAAAGTTGTTAAACAAGACTATTACAACGGAATCTTAACCAAGGATTATATAGCAAAGGCAACTTTCGCATTGCAGATATTAATTATTTACAGTTTTTAGTTCATAAAGTGAATTAAAACTATTTACTGTGAAGCAGTTTTATTCTGCCTAGTGATGATGCTGCAATTTGTAGCGGTTATCTTGCTTCAATCTCGAGCAGAGATTGGATGGCGCGGAATCTAACTTTGAAACGTTTAGTAACTTTTTAAGTATTCACTTAAATCGAGAAGTTGCCGACCAATGGAAATTAATATAGCTATCGGCAGTTAACGTATTTGAATCTTATACTGCGCGATAACACGTGATTCTATCATTGAGGCAAGAAATGAGGCCTCATTCAGCTACGTCTTGCCTCATCGGCGATCAGTCCAGAAGTGTCCAAGATTCTACTCAGCAACCAAAATTCCCTAATAATCTACCCTTTTGCTAATGACCCTAAGACCCCCACTACTAGCTTCTAATAAGATGTTGCCACTTCATTTCTGCATTACTGATATGTTATGCTTTCCATTCTAAACTCTCTCTATAAATTTATAAAAAGTGCTCTCACATATTCCGTGAATTCCAAACTAGATTTCCATACTTAATTTGGAAGCATTGGACAGTAACTTTGTCCTCTCGTCGCCTAAGACATCTAACTTCTCCTCCGAATCGGCCAGACAAAAAGCCCTCGCTAATTACCTTACTTAATGACGTCTTACCTGGAGCCAAAGTGTACTCATAATTAACTGCCAAATCTAAAACCCCGGAACATTTAAAGAATATACAACATATCCATATTTTATTTTATTAAAAGCATTACTTTTTTTCAACTGGTCCATAATTTCTGTATCAACTACAATTAATAGTGGCGGTTCGTGATCCAAAAATCTGAGTTGTGCATATTACTGCAAAAAAATTTCCCAGTAATTATAGCTTCAATTTTATATAGCTCAGGTTTTATTTGTTTTTTTTTTTTTTTTTTTCCTTTCACATTGAGCACATTTCTTTATGTTTCAATTGGAAGAAGGAATGTCAAAGGTTGGATCAAGGATCCATTTAATTGAAATTTCAGTATTTTTGTTTTTGAAACCCTTCACTCTAGGCTTCATATTTAAGGGTTAGGAGGGGTAAGACGGAGGAACCTTCACTTTACAAGTACATCATCACAGTAAGCTTTCTGATATCTGTAGGAGTAAAGGATGCAGGAGAGACGCGAAAGGCAACCAAATGTTTGTACGCTAGCGAGGACGGAGTGTCTAACAATTCCTACATGGAGCCAAAATGATGCCAAGAATTGCGCCGTCACCTAGTCCTACAACCATGAAGTAGATATAAAGAAATGGTGGATAGAAAGAAACCCAAACATCCCACGTATATTACCGCGGAGTAATCACATTCGGTCAATTTTGCTAAATACTAAAATTCTGACAAAACTTCGAACAAAAGGTATTATGCATGTTCAAAAGTCCTTCTTTAAGATTTAGGATCTATTTGCACTTTTTACCTTTCTGGTCATTTAAATATAAAAATGTGACATTTGATTAGATTGCATAGGAGTGGCAGCTGGTGTGTAAAATATTAGAATTTGAACTTTTCGCAAAATTGCTTTATTATGCTTTTGACATTTTAAAATGCTTCCTGTGGTGTAAATTTTAAAATTCCTTTCAGGTGTTTGGTATACTTTTTTATTAGTTGAGTGAACAGATGCAAAGAGGAATTTTTTATATCAAGCATAATGTTAGATTTAGGGTTTTAATAATTTAAGGCATGATCTATTTTTAGAAAATTAAAGCTGTTACAATAATTTATTATTTTATTGATGGAAACATTTAGCTAGTTATTCACTTTAGCTGCCGGTTACGATTTGTTTGAAACCTATTTTAATCTGTGCTAAACAATACCAAACGACGTTCAGGCAGATAATTTGGGAAAATATAAATTTAAAAATGGAGTCGATTATTTCATTGCTCCTCATCCCCCCCCCCTTTCATCTTTTACCTTCATTATTTTCCGGTTCGTTTGTCCTATCAACTGCAGGTGTTAGATGACTGACTATGCGAATGGAGTGGACTTCTTCTACCTCGACCCAATGTGGATATTTTGTGCTCAACACATCCAGGTGAAACTCTAACTATCCAATCTTGTTTTCTGGTGATTTCTTTCTGATCAGTGGCTAACTTGTCTTCTTTTTCAACAGCTAACTTTCTCTTATTTTTTTAAAGTGAGCTTTAACTAATTCGTCGCTTCTTAAATGCATGTATCAATGATTACATTGTTAGTTTCCCACGTTTCTCTACCAATCAACTGTTTATAATGTCTTCACGTTATTAACTGATAATACTTTCTTAATCTGTGCTACGAAGGCATACGAGAAGAACTAAGAAATAGCAGTGGTTTAAATATACTCCAGTCACGTCATGCAATATAGAGACGTTTTCCCCACACAGATAGAGTATCCCTTAATTTGTAAACGTCAAAATACATATTGTTATTCATTGTAACACAGCACGTGTAAAGACATAACGCATAATAGAGCTACAGTCAATTGTGTTTTCATTTAGTGTACGCATTGATAATATTAAAAATTATGTATGTTTACATTCATATAACTGGAAAATATATGTTATGGTAAAATTTATAAATAAACGTACAAATATTCTATGACACTGTGTCCGTCATTTTATTTCAGTAGGCTATACTGAAGAAGCTAACAAGAACATTGAAATCAGTCTCTCGAATTTGCCCAATAATCATTTGCGCACATACCTGTTTCTTGGTGCCATTCAGCTTTATACACTGATTCAAATAAATCCTAGGTATAGATCAGACCTGTGTTCTTTTACTGTCGCAAGCAGTTGACTTTTGAAATTCATTCGGGTTTGTGATAACAAAAGGAATTCCCTTTTTAGCATATATGAGGTCTGATCAAAAAGTATCGCGAATTTTGCCCTCCTTGGTAGCGCAGATTGTAGCGTGTCTGCATCACGTTCAAGAGGTGTCAAGTTCGAATCTCGGTCAGGGCTTTTTCCGGGGGTTTCCCTTATCCTAAAAGACGAATGTCGGGTAACTCTAAGCTCTACGGACTCTGGGTTCATTTGAGCATCATTTCACCGATTCCATTCATCGTCCGTATGACTTAAAGTTAGAGAACGAAAATTACAAAAAAAAAAAAAAAAAAATCGTGAATTTTGCATTTTCGAAGGCTACGTATATTCTATTTTATTTTAGATTTTTTGTGTCGTTATATTCGTACTTATGTTGACAAGCTCGGCCATTTTGAATGTTCAGTTAATTTTTACACCTATTTTGCTTGGGCGTGTTTTGGCTCGTCTTCGATTTTTGCCTATTCCAAAAAATGCAACAAAGAATTTGTATCAAATTTTGTGTGAAAAACAAAATTAAGTGCGGGGATATATTTCGAATGTTGTTTGGTTGGTTACCAACCTTGGCCTTCGGAGTAACCTCGCCTCACCACGTGATATCTGGACCCATTTCTCAGGTGGAGGCTGCATTCAGAGGGCTACATTCCGGATGTTAACAGTGGTATATTGTAAAGCTACCTTGGACCAAAGCAACGTTTATCGGTGGTACAAAAGATTCTCAGAGGGTCGGGAAGATGTGAACGACGAAGTGCGTCCCGGATGCCCGAACTTGTCAACAACAGACGAAAACATTGAAGAAGTGAAGAACATAGTATTGGCCAAAGGCGAATTACCGTTAGAGAAGTTGCTGAGGATCTAAACATATCGACTGGCTCGTGCCATTCGATTTTGACCAATGATTTGTGCATGAGACGGGTCGCCGCAAAACTCGTACCAAAGTTTCTCAATTTCAACCAAAAACACATTCGCATTAACGTTGCTAAGGAGCTGTTGAACTCTGTCTGCGACGATGCAAATTTGCTCCAGAGGGTCATAACTGGTGATGCATTATGGATTAATGATTATGACGTGGAAAGTAAAGCTCAATCATCCCAATGGATGCTACTACACGAGCCAAGACCACCGAAAAAAGCGCGCCAAGTTCGGTCGAATGTGAAGATTTGGTTTACAGTTTTCTTCGATTGCAGAGGCGTGGTACATAATGAGTTCTTGCCACAGTGTAGAACGGTCAATAAGGAATATTACCTGCAAGTTATGCGGAATTTGCGCCAAGCAACCTGCCATAAACGCCCGGATTTGTGAAAGAACAAAAATTGGCTTTTGCACCATTACAACGCCCCTGCTCACACAGCGTTGCTTGTGCGCGAATTTTTGGCCAAAAACAACACACTTATGATGCCGCAGCCACTGTGCTCCCTAGACCTAGTGCCGTGTGACCTTTTCTTTTTGTTCCCAAAACAGAAGAGGTCCATGAAAGGACGACGCTACGCCATGATTGAGGAGACAAATATTCATCGAAGGTGGAGCTGAACAAGATCACAAAATAGACGATTTTTTAAAGTGCTTCAAAGATCAAAAAACGTTGGTACAAGTGTATACCTGATGGGGATTACTTTCAATGGGACAAAATATATATTCATGAATAAATAAATACTTTTTGAAAAAAAAAAAGAACACAAAATTCGCTATGCTTTTTGAACAGACTTCGTACATTGAACTGTACATTAAACAAGCATGAACTGCGATGGTTTAGAAAAAAAGGTACTAAATGTTTTAAGGAAAATACGGAAAAGTTTCACCTTTTTGATGAAGCTTGCTGACTGCAGTAAATATGCTTCAACTGGTGAGCGCAGCATTGAACAAACAGCCGGTTCACAATGCTCCGGAAGTTTGACTTGCAGCCCAGCGTGTTCCCCTGCTATCATTGTTGCCCCATCATATGCCTGGACAACTAGTCGGTAGGAGCATGAAATGCCATGCAATGCATTCAAAGCATATTGCAACAGGGAATTAGCGTTCCTATCTGCGGTTATATCTATCAAAACAGTGTAAAACCGTTAACTCGTTCTGAATATCTGGTGAAATGACATAAAACAGTGGATATTTCCTGATGCTCTTTGAGAGACATGTCATATTTCCTTAATACATTTATATACTCAATGCAGTTCACTCTGTTGTTTATCTGTCTACCACGGCGGGGATTCTAGCATGTAGCCGAGGTTTTATTGTGCTTCGGATCGCACAAAGAAGGATGAGATTAAAGACGGACAGAACCTATCAGAGGCGGCACCTCAACCGCTGCTGGTCCCTAACAGATGTAGACGGTTTCTTCAGTCCGACGGATTTTGAGGTCGCCATGGAGAGCCCGCCACTAACCAGGTCCGGCTGATCAAACAGCGGCCGGCGGACCACAGCACTTCCCCTCAGCCAAACACCGTATTTTTAGAGCGCAAACATCATCATAGTGCAGCCCACTGGTGACTTCACGGACTCTTACCACCTGGAAAGACCAGATGGAGAGAATGAAATGAAAGAAAATGAAACAGGGAACGTAAGGTAAATATCCCTCCCAGTATTTGCCTTAATGACCCCGGAAAACTCCAAAGAAAACCATGGTCAGGAATGTCGGCCGCGGGAATCAAACCCGCAACCGGTTTATTTTGTCCTTAAGTTATCGTTCTTCAACGTCAAGTCATATCGGACGATGAATGAAATGGACGAAATGATGCTCAAATGAGCCCATGGTCCATAGAGCTTAGAGTTAGCCGATATATATGTCGTTTAGATGTCTTAAATGTATGTATGTTTTTTTTAATAAAAATCGACATTTTTCATAAAATAAATATTGAAAATGTTCCATGTAAAGTGTAGTTTGGAGTGAAGTATCTTCTTCAAAACATTTCTGTGCTATTTTTGGGAGATAGCCAACTTAAATACAAGTGTGGTATTCAAGGGATATATCGTTTTTAATTACCCTGTTCTCAGGCACAAAACATTATTTTTTTCTAAGAACGCTTAAAGAGCGTGAAACGTATTTCCAGATTGTTGTAGAAACATTCTGCAGTGACCCGGGATATATAAGGCCGCGTTAAAGACACAAAAATTTTCGAGAGTTTGCCTCATCATCAGAGCGTCCTAGTCAGATCCCTTGGGGACTATGTACCTCGTGAGCGTCGCATAAAGCGACACCGGTTACCCCGCATGTCTTGCGGTCATTGCCGGTAACCATATGATCCTCACTCCTGCCTAAACTAAATTACAGCCACCAATATTTAATCTGGATAACTCAAAATTGTACATATCTTCTTCCAAGTTCATTAACTTATCCACCAGCGGTGCACACTGACAGTAGCACCCGGTTCTTCCTTCGAAGAGCAGCAAGCTACCTCCCTTCTGCCAGCCTGCAATGAATGAATGAACGAACGAACGAACGAACGAACGAACGAACGAACGAACGAACGAATGAATGAATAGCAGAATCAGTCAAGAGTTGTTCAGAAGTCATTCAAACGATCGAGTAGACCTATGAGAATCCAGAAGTTACGAAGCAGCGGTAGTTGTGTGAACAGCGGCATAGGTAAACATTAGCAGTCGTGTTTGCTCTGAGCATTAACCAAATTGAAATTAAGAGTAAGTTATCGCTCTACTAACAGTTTTAATAATATATAAAGTGAGATTAGTACAATTTGGTATTATTTCACTACAGTATATTACGGCCTCGGCTCCTGTGAATGGAAAATTTTATATTCCCGAAAAGCTTTATGCTAGGTACTGCAGACGTTCGTGCAAGAAAGACTCGAATAATTAAAGTGAATGTTGCTACATAACTCTTAGTATTTTTTGCATGAACTTCATGCAGTTTTTCGGTATGATAGGATGTTCCCATACACTGGAGCCAACGATCTGAGCGCATTATTACGATCTATGTAGGTGTTCACACACTTTTTCTTGAGTACTGTATTCCAACTTAGTCTCCAATTCCAGGAGTGGTCCGAGTCGAGAAGGCATGTGCTTCTCCAAAGCAACTGGTAGCATTGTTGTCTATACTCCAGTGTGACTACTTGTGCATATAACTGTATCACGCAATTTTGTTGCTGTTTTCTACGTCAGTCCTCATTGCATTATAGGTAATGCAATCAAAGTATGACGTAATAAGTTGTCAGTGAAATAAACCTAAAGCATAATGGTGAATTTTTAAATATGAGGAGTATATTTCACAACAACCTTTTGATTTCGCCGTTGACTAACGCAGAAGGTCCACCTCACGGTCTTTTTTATGTTCAAAAATTTTATTAATCGTAGTGCATCTGCCATTTTACATTGCGAATTATACATTAGTTTATAACCACCCCCAAAAATAAATAACATATATTCCACACACATTGGTGTAGAAACGAAACTTAAGCTCATCCTTTAAAACGAGCTGCTCTTTAAACTGCAAGTTGTCTGAGATTCAGTGTACTAAAGTAATATGATTCTTTTCTTTGTCAGTATATTCGAGTCTCTTTTATCTACGTGTATTTTGAATAGCTTTTCCCGAGAAAGATATGAAGCCATCCATGAGGCTGACAGCTAACCTAAATTGTAGAATTATAAAGAAAAGCTCTACGTCTATTTCGTTAGTTTTAAAAAAGAATGATTGCTGATAAATGTTAATCAAAGGGAAATTAGGAAAATATTATTTTATGTAATAAGCAAACATATTGGATAATAGTACAATATCAGTTAACTTGGAACATCTACTTCCAGTAAACATTTCAATTCTGATATAGTCAGCAGTTTCTGAGATAACGGGCCGTGACATTAGCAACCTTAATATTACTGAGAAAGGGTTTAATCTCTTTTCAATTTTAACATTGAAAATAATAAAAAGTTTAAAGCTTTACAAGATACAGCATATGATAATGCAGAATTCATATACTGATATGCTCTAAGAGTAATCCGTAGAAAACGAAACGCACTTAAGAATTTTAAGTAATTACTATCCGTACTTTCGTTCACCTTGTAGTGCACATAACTGCACACGAATTAAAACACTGAGATGTGAATCACTATTACCATGCGTACGTACTCTTGCTCCCGAAGTGGGTCATATTCACCATAAATTCAAATTAGGTTGTAGCAGTTGCAGACTTGAGAATGGGAACAAACAAGAAAAAACTACCCAAATAAAAGTAATAAAAAGAGGAGTTTCAAGCAAATCCCAAAGAACATAAAATTAGAATTTTTAAGCTCAGTCCACATGATCATCTGGAACCTCGTTTCACCAAGAGCACATAAGAGAATAATTCATTTCTCTTGTGGGAGAACCGTAATGGAGGCCGTTAGACAATGTGAAACCACGAACTAGATTTGTGTTGCTGGTTAAATGATCAGATGATCATATTCAAAGTTCTGCTTCCTTTTCTTTTGCTTCTGCTGCAAGCAATAGGCTGATTTGTCCGTTGGATCTTCAGATTGATATGTGTCCCTCCTGAAGGACGCTCAATATTGCCTTATCCTCTTAGTTTAGGATACACCGTATACTTGGTTTAGACATGTCTGTCTAAGTGTTGAAAAAGTCCTTTATACTGCGCATCCCTGTATGTTATATAAGAGAATAATTAAAAAGCCATATATGATCTTCTGTTTACATTTTCAATACACCATTCGGCAATTTGTTACCCAACATTCACAGTATAAAATTATTTTACGGCTGTCATTACTCTATTGTTTAAAACGGTTACCCAATTGGACCATTCTACAAAAGGAATAAAATGAAGGTTTTGGCACGTTTTAGTTAACTTCTAAATAACTTTTGTTGAATTTACTTAGTCAATTGTATGGAATAAAACAAACTCAGTTCTGGTTAACAAAACCTGATGCTGTTCACCTAAACGCTCGTGTTAATTGTGTTGCCGGTTAAAATCGGATACACTCGCCTGGAACAGAATTAAATTTTAAAGTAACTTTCGAAAATCCTTTATAATTAAGGAACTTTTGGAGGAGGGCCGAAATGTCCAGTAGAACTCCATTGACTGCTAGAAACGCCCAGGTTACTGTTGTAGGCAGCTGCTGTATGTTGTTCCCTGTTCACGGATATTCTCTTTTACTCTGAAGAGTATGCAGCAACGAGCTGAACTCTCCTTCCCCGCCGATCTTGAGAGGGACATTTGTTTGTATTCGATGCAAGTGGTCGGAGTCGCTAGAGGGGATGTCTCTGGCGTTCCGCTGCGTAAAGGGTTGCGGGTTCGAGTCTTGCCTTGTGCATGGTGTTTATGTGTACTATGCATGTGTGTAAAAATACAACAACAATTTCAAGTATTCCAGTACAAGTACTCAGGACAAACGCAAACGAGAACTTTGCACGTGTGTTCGAACACACATTCAGGTTTAGAAAACATCTCGAGAACATTCAAGAAGAACATTCAAGAATCGAATACTTTGGTTTTTTGTATTCGAATTCCCTTATTACTACTTCAGTTTGACAAAAGTGTAATTATTGAAAAATTCAAATATATTTTATGTGATTTAAAGAGATCAACATTTTCAGTGCAGTAAACTTTTTGAATCTTACGGTTTAATAGTTATGGAAGTTATTCGGAATGAAAAGGAATTCTGAGGACGCTCTAAGTTAATTCAAAATATACATTCAATTTTTTCCGGGAAAATACCTTGGCATGCAGTTCTTTGATCAAAACTTAAAAAAAATGTATGTGGAAATCAAGTTTGGGAAAGGAAGCTCCATACAATGGCTAGCCTGAAGAATGAGGACTTTCATGAAGAGTTTATATACTGAACATAAGTACCATATTTGTATTCGACGACGTTCTGTTCCTCAGTTATGCTGCTGACAGACACGCCTAAAAGGAACATTTCCTAAAACTATTTTTTCTCTATGTAGGGGTCCTAAAAACGTATATTAATAGTGAAACTTCGTATCGAACTTTTGGGTAGAATGCAATGCCTTTTCTGCCTGCCATGACATGGTACACAAAACAGAAAATTGGATGCGTTCTTTCACGCGTTTCTCTACTCTTGTAAAGATATTGTAACAAACTATTTTCCCTATCGATTTCGGTCACTCCAGATAAACATTTGAATAAATTACCTTATTGCTAATCATTTGTTTGTGCAAGGACATGTCATGAAACAGCAGCCTCTAAGCGATAGTGAAATCCTTAAAGAGCTGGTCCCTATACAATAGCTTTGAAATTTCTTTCTCTTTGCATTACACAGAGATAAAAAGGATTGAATAATGACTTCGGATTTGAGGAGTAAGTAAAACAATTAAAACATTCAAACATATAACAAGGAATACCTTGAAAATGCTTTACTCCACAAAAAAGAAGCTCACACACATACTGAACCTTAAAACATCTGTGTGGTTTCAGAGGAACTCACAACTTGTATTTCTACTGACTCTCAGAACCGAACTATTGAGTACAATATAATACCTTTTCTAACTACTATGTGCTGTTTTTCAATAAAGTAGCTCTCTGAAGTTTTCTCAACAATGCTCGTTGTTATATTTAGTTAACACCAAAAAGCGTATTTCGATTGATATCTCGATGGAATATAATACTTCCCATATTTAGCATATATATCCACAGAGAGAGAGAGAGAGAGAGAGAGAGAGAGAGAGAGAGAGAGAGAGAGAGAGAGGGAGGGAGGGAGAGAAGGTAAAAATCTAAAATAAACCTAGCGTTATAAAAATGTAAAACACTTTTGAAGATTCAAATCAGTTCTAAAGTATACTGCGGAAATTGATAATGCTAAAAGAAAGTATTTTAAATATTTAAGAAAGATATAAATTTTTGTGAAGTAAGCTTTGTGTATCTGATTCGATTTACCTAATATGGAAATTCAGAAAAATGTCTTCACGTGCTATGTGTGACTATTGTTTCACCAACATTCTCGCAAACTCCCTGCTTCATCCTGCTACACTACACTGTAATGAATATAACTGCTTCAGTTTAGCCTGTGATAACACGTTGTTCCATTTCAGAACCTGCTCATTTATAAACATGTTTCTCGAGTATTTACAGCCATTTTTCTTGGATCAAAGTTTTCCTCGAGTTATTGTCCCTAGGTATTACGCAACATTATCTGTAAGATGTATTGCCTATTCTTTATTTTCTTTCTTTCTCTAACATGCTGATTTATCACATTCATATGAATTTCCCGAACAATAATTGTTTACTTTTAAGGATGAATGTAAACCTAATCCAAACATTTTCTTGGCAATAAACTTAATGAAAATGTATTAATAATATTCCTCCAGCGCACTGATGAGAAAATTCCTAAATATGCAATTGATGAGATGCTCAGTTATTAGCATAGCTTTCTGTAATTCTTAGGCCGTCTAGAATAAACTGTTCTCCATGGTCGTTAGGTAGTTTCGACAGTCAACAGTTGTGCCACTAGGAGCGCATGGTGTCGGATGGTTATTTCCCCGCCCATAGATAGCGCCACGGGAAAATCAGGACGCTGTGTGAAGAAATTGCAAGACAAAAAAAAACTCTAAGGCTTTCTGGTTCAAGCTATTAGTTTACTTTAATTGTAAGTAAGTCTTCCAGGTTCTCTTCGTCTCATTTCCGAAACGAGCTTAATACACCGTTTCTATTCCCGATAAAGTAAATTGATAAAGGAACACGAGGCCGGCATCATAATTATATAAGAAATCGAAATTAGGCTAACAACGTATTGGAAATTTCATTCATGCATGTAAAGAGTTATATATTTGGAATGACGTATAAGTAGTTGCGACACATATTTAATGCATTTATAACCATTAAGGATATATTTCATAATAAGGCACCCGTGTTGCATATGATAAACTGGCTAACCTTACATATCAGACACGCAGCTCGCGAGTGCTCCGTTTGTGTTTTGTCACTATACGCCAGCTTACTATTTTAATAATATTTCACTCTTCTTATTAGCAGATAAGAAAACTATCGCAGCACTGGTCACTGAAGTTCAATACGCCTGAACGCTTTGTCGAGTAATACTTGGAAATCAATATTATGTCAGCATTATAAACATGAATTTGGTTTCGAATTTATAAAAGTTATTCATTCGTTAGAGCTACACATCTCGTAATGTACGTTACATTCTCCCATGATTTAGTAATTTCAATATATGATCATGTATATGAAATAATTGTTTGGGGGCAGTACGATACCTTTGGGATGTAAGCAGGTCCATTACCCGTAGACGGTATATTTCATCTATATACAGTAAACATGTCCCGTCCTATCTTTACGATGTTTATTTGTCAACCAGTTCATTTCTCCCCCGTATGCTGCCTGACCATTGATGTGAAACTGTGGGCACCAATCAGAATCTGTGAAACTGAATCGTGATCTGGATTCAAATTGCACCTCAGTGCACCTGTACCTATCCGAGAACTTCGGGCGAGAAGTATTTGAAAACAGCACTCAGGACAAATGCAAACGAGAACTTTGCATGTATATTCGAATACACAATCAGGTTTCAAGAACATCTCTAGGACATTCAAGAATCGAATACATCGATTTTTGTATTCGAATCCACATATCATTACCTAATATTAAACAACTTCAGAGAGAATCTTCCCATTAAGTAAAAATGTCATTCATAGAAAACTCTTCTGAAAGAAACAAATTGAAAAACATTATTTTTATATATTTATACTTATAAAGAAGGATGCCATTTTAACACACGTATTAGCATATTTAACGTAGTACCAAATTATGGATGAGTTAAAATGTATCTCTCTACCCAGATCTGTATGGGAGTTAAGTGTTTTTTCTATAAAATAGTGTATAATTCACAGTACAAAATGGGACATCCTGTAAGATTCTTAAAAATTTACTTAAAATATAACTATTCTCATAACAATAATAACATTTCCCATTAAAGTAAAAATGAAGTTTCGATTAATTACACCGAGAAAAATTTTTAAAATTCAATCGTGGATAACTTTTTCCGTACATCTCCCCTTACAATCCAAATTCTTATGCTGTTATCTTTTGTGATACCCATTATAGAGCTGAAGAGTTGGATTTCTGAAGCTTTTAGACGATGTTGGTCTCTTTTTATAATGTTCATTTTTGTTTCCAAGAATAAACACCGATATGATCATTGTTCAAAAACATAAGCATCATGTTTTTCCTGCGTTTATTTTTTAAAATTCTATTAATGATTCCAAATTATCAATGTGCCAAATTGTATTTGTTTCTAGGTGTAAGATAATTACAAAAAAAAAAATATGTTTGTTTCTTCCACTTCCTTCCACGTATACCTAGGTATATATACATTTCTCTCTTAGCAATTTGTTACCCATGAATATAATTGCTTTAATTTTATAAACCAGCATTGTCGTAATAACTTTTAATTCCTCAATGGCTTTCTGAGGCATCTTATTTAGTTGCTATTATCACATGATCATCGGTGTACATGAGTGACTCAATAAAATTCACCTTGCTTCACTTTTAGCTCCATTAGTACACATCAACAGCACAGCCTGTATTACACCGATACCGAGCGGGATGGCTCACACGGTCTGTGAGCCGCATTCGGAAGGCCGAGGTTTAATTCCCGTGGCCAACCTACCTGACCCATGGGGTTTTTCGGGGTTTCCCGGGTTGCCTGCTGGGAAGGTTAGTTACATCCCCTGAATTTCCTGTCCCTGCATTCCATCTCCATTATCATTTCACATCATCTCCCAACTGGTGGTCTTTTTCAGGCGGGTGTCTCGGCGGTGCATGGCAGGATGATAATGCTGTGAGTGAACCACCTCCTCCGGTAGGACGGTTTCCGAACCGACTGCTGGGACCACTTCCGAACCACAATAGGAGGGAATGTCCGCTGTCCTGGCCTACCGGGGGAGGTCTTCATCTAAGTAAACTTTAGGAACCCTGCCCTCTGCACAGTCGTGGCTCCTTGGGACAGCAGCCCTCTGTCGCCTTTTGCCCCATGCTTCCTCCCGGGGATGCCCCACTTGTAGGCACATGTACAACAGATCAAGACTGGGCGCAATGCCGAATCCCCTCCGTAGTAATCCTAATTCTAATTATACCAATAGTACGCATTTCCTCATCTATGGTTCCAGATGGCTGATTAAGCTAAATTTATATTATATGGTTTTATAGACAGCTCCTCCACCAAAGTTGTCGAGAGCTGGTTCCTACTTACACTGTCAAATTAACTTATACGTTTTTTCTATTACCTATTTAAGAGTGAATGTAGATATTGCCGGTGGTGTGTCCTTTTTTCTGAATCAGTTTATCTAGAAGTAGAGCTAGAGTAGGTAACGGAAGTACACCTAGCACCTCCACCCACCATTAGATGTTTTTGGTATACACCCCTTGGAGGAAGGAAGGAGATACAGGAATCGCATTAGAGCATCGGCTGCAGGTACGGACGAAGTAAGTGGCAGAGACGAGCAGTGTTCACTAAATTTACTGGCTTGACCACAAACTGGGAAGTACTTGGTGGTGACCCGCCCAAACTCCCGGAGGGTGGCTTAGGGGAAGCAGAGAATGCTTGACCCAGCAGGGGAGACTCGAAGAGCCAATTTATGATGGAGCCAAGAAGCTCCAAATCGCAAGGCTCTGCGCCTTCTGCCAACCGTCGACCGACACACAGTTCGGAGTCGTCCTCTAATATGGAAAGGAAAAACTAAATGAAAGGAAACGGGATGGGAGAGAGAGCAGCCGTGGTAGAAAATACACCACTCTTGCATTGGTCTTGCCGAGCAGAGAAAAACCTTAACGTACCACTGTTTTAAAATTGATTTATACCAATAGTGATTCAGTATATCTGGTAACCTATATCTATACTTTAATTTACCTGGGTGAATATTTTCACTTTCTTTAAGAGCTGTTTGTATTTCAAACAAAATCAGGTTTATCAATATAGAGGCTCTGTCAAGTTTTTGTACCGTTACTTCAATCAGTTTTCACTGTCACTTAATGACCAAATTGAACTTTCAGTAAGACTTCACCGCTCACGCTGTCGTTTCATTAATGTAAACTACTTACAATGGTCACTGTCCCTTCATTATCCTCGAGGCAGTAATTGCGTAATTATTGGACAGCCAGTGCAGTATGGCGTGGCTTCAATTCACAATTCATCATTGGCCCTTATTTCTTCGAAGAAGACAACAGTGGAGTAAGACAGACAGTGTAAATGGTGAGCATTACTATAGCATGCTATTAAACTTTGTCATCCCTATACTGATGAATCACGATACAGAAAACATTTACCTCCATGCAAGTTGGCGCTGTGCTCCATGTGTTCACTCTACAAAACAATTAATTACCCAGATCTATGGCGATTGTTTAATCAGTAGATATTTTCTAAGTAAGTGGCCGACGCGATCTCCAGATATCTATCCGACCAACCCTTGTTTATGGGGGTTACCTTAATGAACGAGTTTTTCTGATATATTCAACAACCCCACAGCACGTTTACGATGTTATCACGCAAGAAATTGTTAATATTCCAAGACATAATTCCAAATACTGTGAATAGAGTCACAGAAGGAATGGTATACGTTGAAAAAGAGAAAGGAAGATATTATCCCAATGTTTTATAAAATCCCACTGTTTGTCCGGTGTCTGACCTCTTTTGTGTTTTTAATGCCATATGTTATATTTATAACGGTTTGAAGTAGAAAGTGACTTTTTAAAGATCATAAAAATAGAAGAATCAGGATTTTTAATAGAAAAAAGTCTTTTGATTAATGGATTAAGAAAATCATGTGTGTGTCTGTGTGTGTTTGTTTGTGTGTATGTGCATGTGTGTGTGTGTGTGTGTGTGTGTGTGTGTGTGTGTGTGTGTGTGTGTGTGTGTGTGTGTGTGTGTGTGTGTGTGTGTATGTGTGTTTTACTTTCATATATAATCCCACTTTATCCCATGTTACTTCCGAAATGAAAATTTCGATTCAAATTAATAATGCTACCTATTATATAATTTTCGAAGAAATGAAGTCACATGGTTTCGTTAGCTTCAAAAATGAATATTTTAAAAATTAAACAAATCACTTTTTAATATATGTGTAGCTTTTTACGTGTGAAATTAAAATACAGATGCACAACCACATTTCTAAGTTATGATAATTTTTATATATCAGGGTTCTCGATCATTTTTATCATTCTGTGTGGATGATCAAAGTAAGTTTCAAAATTTTAGATTTTTAATGCGTCCGTTGCTATTAGTATTGTTTAAAACTAATTTGAATGTGAAAAAGTTTGGACCTCTTGTTGATTTGAGGTGGAATATCCCTAAAATGCTGTTGTCATATTCAAATATTTGGTAAATCGGTATATATACATATTATATGTATATAGCATGTGTATATATAATACGTTATAAAGCGAAGCTCTCTTAAAATTTTCGAGTTTTTGAAATACTTCATATATTTTGAAGCGTTGGAAGCAAGGGTTCAAGGGAAAGGAGAAGAGAAAAAATAGGTGGTTGAGGCGAAGCGAGTAAAAGCAGAAACTGGATGATGAGACACATTACAAGAGAAGCCGTATATAAAATCGTTTTATTACTGGTACTGACACTTGGCCATCAACTAATCTTCATGCTTATCGTTGTGTAAAACTGCAATCTGCTCTAAACCGTTCCTCTGCTATTGAGTTACTTATCTGCCTTCATCCCAGTTTACGAACACGCTCTCCTTTTAGTCTGTCGGAACATGAAGGTAAAACGTTTTAATAGCACAAGGCAAGGATATAAAACCTTAAGCTACCAGAATTTAGAGGGCACTCGAAAAAAGGATAGACTGAACATTAAATAAACCAAATGTACTAGTTTACTTACTGCTGTACCAATTATTCTAAATCGAGCTTTCAATAGAAATATAGGTTTCGAAGATAACCAAATCCAATTAACAAGTACTTCTAGAAGAAGAAAAGGTCCATGTATGCCTGGAAGAAAGAGGAGTGAGGAAGAGGGAGTAGTTTAACACAAAAACGTAATTTATCTTGGAGAAATATGAGTCTTATTTATATATGTAAAAAGATTAGCTTCAAATGAAATATTCTTCTATTCAAATAAAACTCTTTTTACTGAGCTTTGTTATATTAATTTTACCTTTAGTTATTTTATATAGAGAACGTTCGATTAAATAATAAAATTGGTATACTTATTTAAATTTGTTTTCAGTTATTTATTTCTCTTCAAATACTATAAATCTCTCAACAAACTGATTAAGAACGCATATTGTGACTTCGTGGGTTCGTAGAATTAGAAGTTCAATTTGCAGAAATTAAAGTCGTTCTTTATTTCCGTAGAAATACACTGTTCAATTCTCACGTAACAACATTACGTCGCATCCACCACACAATCTACCAAGGTCGATGACAATAACAAACGTTCTGATTACAACATCAGCTCTCGTTACAACAACACTCTACAGCTGTTTTCTGCTTACCCTCGACTGACTCTTGGCGAGTCATTGCTCTCTCAAATACCTCATTGATAAATTCGAGCGGTTTCTGGAACAAATAAGAAAACAACTTTTCTCTGTCAATCAATATATCACTAGAACCTTCCAAACGTGAAATCCTATCTGTTCTTTATCTCAGCTATCTTTATTTGCCGTCTCTTTGTGTACACTAGCCGCGCTATCGTAGATAATGGCTTCGCGACAATATTCTTAAAGTTGGAAGGCAATCGCAATGGGAAATACAGCCATTTCAAAAATATACTGAAGTAAGATGCATTTTCATCACATTTTTTTCTCTCAACAATAGGCCTAGCCATTTTTATTAACATATTTTTTTGCTTTCAAAAGATGAATAAAACACATCGCCAGAAGTTTCTATGAATTGCTTTTAGATCGTCTGTATTCTAGTAGAACGATATAAATAACGTAATTAGAGAATTAGAATGCACGCACGCAAAGAAATATGTGTATGTGTGTATGTATGCATATGTGTATATATAATGGCGAACCAATTTGTTCATAAATATTTCCGGAAAAAAATCCTTATTATTAGCTTGAAATGTTTTGTTTTAAAGCAGTCTGCGACTCCAAGTACCAATTCCTACATTTTTATGTTCCCATTTTTATGGAAGGGGGGAGGGGAGATAAATGGTGTGAAGAATTTTACTGTATTTGATGATTAATTTCCAAGGTGTCAAATGATCTATAAAACTTTTTACAGGTAACTTTAATAGCACCATGAAAAAATGTAACTGAGTTTTTATTAATTACAAACGCTCTTGAAGCTGTTATGATTCTCAACAACCCATTCTTTATTAGGCCTGAAAACCACTTCATTTTGCACAGTGTACTCTTCATCAGGCTGACGTTATTTATGACGTTTTACATTATATATTGATATACATGTTTGGTTATTTTCATAGTTTAGAGGAAAATTATGCAAACTATCTATAAATACGAGTATTTATTTCAACGTAGCATTAAAAACATTCAGATATGTTTCGTTCAAATGAGTTCTTCTGCTGAAATTATTTTACTGCTAATTTTATTTTCTTCAAGTTGCAAGGGGAATATGGGAATACAGTAGGCTTTAAATGATTTTCAAATGTTTTAAGATCTGGTCGCTGTGTGATGACTTCGAAATTCCCTTCTTTTTGCATACCAGGAAATAAAAAAATAACAATTCAGTCCAATTAGACATATTTGAAAATTCAAGCCAATACAGAAATGGTTTGCTCTATAAAATATATATTTCCCTTGCTTTAGGAATATCAATATGTTCTGTGTAGTAGGATCTTATGCAGTTTACCAATCAGTAAACGTCACTCAGAATAAAGAGGACTTCCGAGGCCATTCTAAGAAAATTTAAGACATACACCTTGTCAGGAAATAGTTTAAACATATGGTATTTTAACCAAAATCGTTGCCCACCTCTGTGTTGTGGGGGTAGCGAATCTTCCCTCACATTCAAGAGGTCCCGAGTTCGAATCTCGGTGAGGGTGAGTTATCTAGATAAGTTTTTTTCTGTTCTCTTGTCTGAAACTAAAACAGCCAATGAGAAACATCGATTCATAAAATCTAGAGAAACGAACTGTGTATGCCTGTTTTCCACAAGGAATGCTTCACTCATGTAAATTAGCAAATATATACTGTTGTCTTTCAAAGAATAGACGCATACCACTTTCTAGGAGTTACTACGTATGATACCAAATAGCATCGGCTGTTCAGCTGTACCAAAATCAGAAAATCACTATACAGGTAGTATGTGTCCCTTTTTTTACTGGGCTCTTTAAAATTAGAAAGGTTAAAAATTTCCTCTTTATATCGAGGGAGACTGAATTAGTGTTAACGGTGTTCTGTAAAAATCCAAAGGATCTGGGGTTACTCGACTCGAAGTCAACTCTGAAAGTAGGTCTTTAAATTCTTTGTATTCAGTCTGCAAAAATTGCTAAGAAAGTTATCAACAATATATAGTTTGTAGACCTAATTTATGAAATTAAATTTTTATATCCTGCCTGCCGTGCTAGTGGTCCTGGTTCGATTCCCGGTGGTTGGGGTGGGGATTTTTCTCCGACCAAAATAGTTTCTCATCTTCTCCAGAGTCTGGAAGTATGAATGAGAGTGCGAATGCGTGCGTGATCTAATGATTAAAACCCAACGAATACGAGTTAACACCTTCGATATGTTCCAAAGGAGAACGGCCGCCGATATAACTATAGGAGTTAAAGCAAACAATTGGAGCAAACAATTTTTATTTTCTATAACAAAAACAAAACTTTATCTAAAAAATCAGTGCACACAAGAGAAACATTGCAAAAAATCGCGAGATAACCGTTCACAATTTTGATTAATACATAATTTTCAACAAATCCCATCATACTTCTCATTCCTTGCTGCATGAAGAAACTCCAGAAATAGCTCTGGTTCCCAGTTCTCCATTCACTGTTTCTAGGTCATTTTCTCCTGAATTACTGATAAAGAGCTAAATATAAAGTATAATATAGTAGGTAGGTGCAAGGTAATGCTGAAGACATATTTGTCACGTCACGTATTTGTCATCCAGACTAGAATGCTTCTTCTTGCCTTGTATTGATTTGTTTGGTGAGGATGGAGGAATGAAGCTTTGTTTTCGGTTGGTTGCGTTTGGTTCAAGAGCAAGTTGCATAGGCTAAGGTGTGTCCTCAATTAATGTTTGGTGTCTCTCTCTCTTCACCTCTCTTCTCCCTCCCTTTTGTTCTAGATGTCTTCTACAAAAAACCCTAAAAAAACAATATCTGACGTGGTTCATAATACACCACAATTTCCGAAGGCTTACCTTTTCCCTCTTACATGAGAAATAACATGATAAATTATGCCAAATCCTGAGTTTCTAATTTTTCTGCTAAGCTGAGAGGCATGTTTTCATATTTCTTTGTGTACTATACACTTGCAACGATATTTATGGGCATCGTTCGTATCTTGGCACACATTACGCCTCTCCTTAAAAACACATAATTATATGCTACTTCTCAATTCGGTTTCTGGCGATTATCCAAATTATTGTCAAAAAGGCATGCGTTTTATTCCTTAAATGTAAATTTATTCCACCGCATCAAACTTGATAGTGCCAACTGAAATTTTTGGATGTAATATAAAGATGCTTCCATAAATAAAAGTTTTGCGATGTAACTGTGTAAGATGTGTTCTGGACTAGTGACCTCCGCAGGGTGAGTTGTGGGGGAGAGGGGAACCGTTGTCTGGTTACGCAGCGAATGAGCAATACAGTAAACATTCAGCAATCACCTGCAGGAAGTCACGTAGCCTACTTACGTAACAAGATGCAGAACTAGTTCAGTGCAGTAAGATTTACTAGTATTCTCACCATGTCTAAAGATCTTAAGAAATTTAAGGTCGTGCATTCGGTAGGGCGTGAAATTATAAGTAGCGTTATAGATAAATGTGATGAAGAAGCTTTGAAAAAACAATATTCATATCCAGTGTCACAAGCTACACAACGGGCTGCCGCTTGTGTAATAAGTATGCGGCGTGTTATCTTCCCAGCGTTTCTATCTGTGCGTGACTCGTATATCATTACGACACCTTGTCTATACGTGTGTGTGTGTGTGTGTGTGTGTGTGTGTGTGTGTGTGTGTGTGTAGGGAACGCATTCCTTTCAGAGTTCATGAGGCCAGAACACAACAACTATGAGCAACTCCATAACTACTTGTAAACAATGCATGCTCTTTTGACTGAGCAGTAGAAGCAACTGAGATACAGTGCTGGGAGGTGGAGTTGTAATCTGATTATACAATAAACATGGTGAAACAGTGTATTTAACTTATATGCCATTTGTGTGAGAACTGTAGTTGCAATGTACTGTAGTCAAACTGGAACATCTCATAGCAACAACCATAATAACAATGATAATAACAATAACATAAATAATGCATCAAGTTCGTTTAACAATGGCAACAACTGCCAGTCATAACAACATTGCTATTGTTGGAGTAAATCTAGTGTTACATTCAAGCACTCTTAAATGCCATTGTCCATATTTCATATTGAACCCGAAACTTTGAATAACAGTGCTCAGTCACCTACAGTGACTCCAAAGAGTATTGAAAAAATTGAGTTAGGAACTATCAACTGTTTCTGAACTATATCAATAGGTTCAATCCCAGGTGACCACAACGTGAGATTTGTAGTGGACAACACGGCGCTGAGGCGGGTTTTCTCCGGGACTTCCGGCTTCCTCCACCATTATTCCACCTATTTCATTAACATATTTCCTTTCATCTACTCCGCCCTTATTGTCTTCATCTACTGCCCTTACTCTCATTCCAGAGACTGGGCTGATCACCCCTCCCTGGATTTCTCTCTCTGATCCACAGTTGTGGCTCCCTCATCCGACGCTCGAAATGGCATAAGAGTAAGAGGACCATAAATGAACAGGACTCTGTCCTATACCAAGAGAAGAAGAAGCAGAAGAAGAAAATATTTTCGTAAACACTACACACGAAAAAGTCGAACAGGCGCACGACTTTCAATATTGTCACGGCGGCTTCGAATGAGTACCATAAAGGGATTAAATGTGAGTCACCCCATTCCATCTTATTTGTTATTTCCCGCCGAGAGAAGCAAACACATGGACCATTTCAAGGACAACCGCTGTAGATGTCAATAGCCGAAAGTATACTCCTCCACAGGAGAGTAAGTCTCCGAGGGACGAGACGCAGGGGGGTTAGCGAAGGTTCCCACACCCTCCCTGGACAGGTTTGTGACACTCTATGTCAATACAGTTACAGACCATTCAGAAACATTGTGACGGCTTCTACTTTTATGAATGAATCTTCTCGGTTTTAATGTACAGAGTGAATAGGGCGCATGCTTTTTTAACGGTCTGCTCCTTGTATAGCAAGCGTTCTCTGCTACACACATTCGCTGTCCTTGTCCCACATCACATTCCTTACAGCGATTTTCTTTGTGTTGCTATACTATACGTGCCTCTGTTGTGCCGCGCTGATGTTGCGGCTCGTTCGATTTCGGGAAATCTAGAAGAATCGGCGTCCAGAATGTTCCATCCAGACCATTCGAGAGACTTCGGTTCCAAGAACCTTTCTTCCACAACCCTCTTACTATAAAAGGGAGACAAACGCCACCCTAGAAGTTCAGTTGCTAGCTAAGTTGACCAGGGACCATCGGAATTGTGAATAAATTGGCGATTGTAAATGTGTCGGCCAGCCAGAGCAATAAAAGGTAAACTGTTGAAAAAATGTCGGAGTCGGTAAGCAGAACAGTGTAAAACTGAGTATTGGTCTGCGAACAGTGGACGTCGAAAGGTTTTGAGCAGCGCAAGTTGCTGCATGCAATAGATACATAAAGAACCATTACACTGACGTGCTTGCTCTGTGTTTACGTATGTTTATTTGTAAAAAGTTAAAGTGATTGTAAGTTAGCATTGGTCTAATGATTGTAGTGACTTATAAAGTGAATTTAGCACAACTAGTCGCTTCTAGAAATCTGTAAAGAGGACATCATAACTTATACAGTCCCTGTATGTGTATAAACCACGGATACATTGGTGGATAGTAATCGTATATGTATGACTATCTTATATACAGTTCGTTTGAGCAGTCATGTTTACCAATATAGTATTTTGCTTTTAGTATTATGGACATTAAATTAGGTTTGCGCCTTCAATTATGACCTATTCTTTATTCAACGGTTTAAAGACTAGTGTAGTTTTAGTTGATGTTTATTTTACTCACCAGACGAGAACACGTTAGCCTCCACAAAAAATAGAGAGAGTAATCAATCTGCAATTTAATTCTAAACTTAATCAAACTCTAATTATTTAGCAATAATTTGTCACTATAGCCGCAGAGAACGGTTATATCCTTTCATAACATTTACTCCTGGGTTAATTGCTCTTTGCTTCGATAAACATTTGAACTTTAGTTTGGCATTTTGTATGCAATTTTGTACCGATTGCTTAGTTGAAATAATTTCTAGGCAAAAATATAGTTGCACTAGTTAATGTACATATAAGAGTTATATATATATATGTGTGTGTGTGTGTGTGTGTGTGTGTGTGTGTGTGTGTGTGTGTGTGTGTGTGTGTGTGTGTGTGTGTGTGTGTGTGTGTGTGTGTGTGTGTGTGGATTTTCAATGGTAGAGCAAGTTGTGAATGTTCCGGTGAAATTTTGATATCGAATTGTTGGGTGAAATGTAATATCTCTATCTACCACATACATGGTAAGAAATTAATTATAAAATATTATGATTTGTTGACAAGCGTTCTAAGATGAAAGCTGTATTAAAATCCAGTTTCATTTTACGCTCCACAATTCAAATCGTTAGCACTCAGCTCTCATCTACCCTGTGCAGATTAGTTATTTCAACATAAAACATAAGGAGTACTCGTTCGTTTCACCTGTATCTCTGTGTTATTTTAGGACGGTTGCTGCTTTACGGATTTTTGTTTTCATTTGCTGCAGCCTTATTTATATTTTTGTTCAGATAAAAAGTTCCATATCAACAGTAGGGTGGGTGAAAGAAAACAGGGAAGCAACGTGGAAAATACTGAATAACTGCCAGTCAGGTATCCCACCTACGTTCTTCCTGCAGTATCAAATATGCAACCGTGACTCTGTTTTCATATATTTTAGCACAAGTGAATCCTTCTAACTCATAACATTTGGGATTTTGTTGTAGGGAAGACTGAAAACAAAAACATCGGTATCTCGGCTTTCTCTCCCAAAGACCCACAAGAAAAACTTTATGTACAATTTGGAATGGTTCAATAATAATATACAATTTATTGCACATGTCAATGTTTAAAAAGTATTAAACGAGAAAACTTACAAAATGGGCAATTTTAATTTCTTCGTGGCTTTTTCACTTTCTTTCTTTAAGGCACCCATCAGTAACAAAAAATGAAATGCAACTGTCCTCGATTTCCGCTTCGCTACATGCAATCTTTTTTTAAGTAATTTTGAATGAATCTTGCGTGCCATTATGCGGAGCAAAGTTTATAATCCCATCCCAGGAAGTTGATCAGGAGCTGTCAGCAGTTACAAACTGAAACTTTTCTCAACCGTAGGGACGCTATAGGAGAGAAAGCGAGACACGGGTGTATTTGTTTTCGTGTATTTTTGCATCAATGTAACAACGGCGGTCCCCTGTAAACTCACTATTCTGTATCTGGATCAATACAAGAAACAGAGCAATTTCTAGGATATTGACTTACGAGGAAAATAAGTAGCGAAAATTGTCATAGAATTACACTTTAGACTCCTATGCAGTGTTCCAAGTTAGTACTTCTTCTTTAATTTCATATATATTCTATAAATAAATGGAGAATACTTTTATTTTAAATGTATGTTTAAAATTATATTGCATAATACGTTTTAAGAAATTGGCCTTCCGCATAATAGAGATATGAACTTTAGCCCATCTTCTAGATGAAGTTTTGCTCTACAAGAGCACAGAAGTTTCTTTGTACTCAAGTAACGCGGATTTTTCCTTTCTACTTGGGTTTGTTTTCTCCGTTTTTGCGTTGAGTAGCATTTTCGGAGAGTGACGTTTTCTGATGGAGGTAAATTACTCGACTTCTTAAAAACATTTTAAAATGGCTAAATAAAAATTTTGGAGGTAAAGATAACTTCTCAGTATTGTTTTAGGTATATCTTTGGTATTAATAACATAATTGGTTAGAAACGATAATTATTTCTGATAAATGTTAATAAAAAGTATAATTCAGAAAAAATACTATCTTCTTTAACCAACAGTCTTATTGCACAAAAGTATATCAGTGAACTTATAAATCATTCATCCACATTCTGTAAAGATTTTTTTTGACAATTTCTGAGATAATGGTCCATGAAACTAGCAGATGTAACTTTACTGAGATAGGGATTTTAATCTTCCCTTAAAAGATCACGAGGGCGTTTCTTAAGGTTGAAAATCAGATAGTAGTTCCAGCGAAAGGTAGTGACACACCATGTTCGCACTAACAAGTAATCATCCCTTGCTCTAGTTTTACATATACACCAGAAATAGCCCGCCTCGGTAACGTAGATGGTAGAATGTCTGCCTCACGTTCAAGAGGTCTTGAGTTCGAATCTCGGTCAGGGTGAGTTACCTGGATAAGGTCTTTTCCGGGTTTTTCCTTATCCTTACAGAGTAATGTCGGGTAGCTCTAAGCTCCATGGACCCTGGGCTCATTCGAGCGTCATTTCACCCATTTCATTCACCGTCCGATATGACTTAACGTTGCAGGACGTAAAATTACGAAGAAAAAAAATCACCAAAAACAGGGTGAGTGGTCTATGTAGCTACGTTCTTTGCTAACACTCCTGAAAGATAGGCAGTAGTCCTTTTTCATAATTCTTGTGGTAGGAAGCTTGCTGAACTCTTAATTCTTCCGACTATGCGTCTAAATCTGATTACAGGAGAACCAAGTAACTGTCTCTGTAACATAGAGCAGGGGCGAAGAAATTATTCGTCACACATTTGGACTGTTTCTGCCTTTCCTATACAGAATAGCAGTGCCAACGATTTGTATTTGCGTAGTAAATACATGCCGTTAGTATAAGGTTCCTGTTACTGATACTCCGGACACAAAAGTACTTTTGCTACTCATGTGCGAGAGAAAATAATATTAAATAACTTTCACATCTTCGGTTTCAATAACTTTTATTGACAGAATGGAAAACCGTATTATATGCCATGAAAATTGCTTTCACGGTTTTTGTGTTATTTTTAAAACTAAAGATATAAATCCTAACAAAATGTAAAGCCAAAAAATTCCAAAATTCATACCTAAATCGGACATTTGTCATATGAGGGTTCTCACCATTCCCGTAAAAGAAAAAGGTAAACAGTATTTAGTTAATTCTTATTTACCCAAAGTTCTCTGTAGATATTGATTAAAACACAATTTTTGAGATATTAATGAATGAAATATGTTTATAATTTGAAGTTTCTCAATCATGAACCATCTTCATTCATATCGAATACTATACAACTTAAAAAGAATAAGTCTGAAAAAGCCCACTAGTGGTAAAAAATGTTGAACTCATTACACATACAATTTCTGTAAGATAATATTTTTGTACCATTTTCCGTTGCACGTTTACATTTTCCGGAACTGAAGTCTTATTTAATGCTCGAGAAAGAGAGCTGTTGTTTTGTTCTTTTTTTAATTCGTTAGTTCAATAATTTCAAAACCTCGCCTGCGGTATAGTTATCCTTTGTTTTTGAATCGTGCAAGGCAAAAAAATACATTCTCACTGATTCACTTCAAACCATTTCTATGCAAGTAGTTATTCTAATTAATATAAGATGCATAGCAGTATCACTTTTGGTATCAAAAATATTTCTGTCTAAAACGTTTTATTCATAGTATACTGCATATATGAACGTATTTATGCTTTTAAGGAGCACGGATGATCAGCCTTTTTTTAACTTTGATAGCTGTCCACAATAATATTTTACAATACTGAACATGGCATATTGGATGGTTGATAAAGCAGAATATTTATGATACATGCGGGCTACATCTCTGAGTAAAGTCTACAACGACAGTTAACCAACTGCGGAGACTCCCATTGTTCTCTGACAAGTTAAAAAAAAAAAATATAAAGCAATGGAACTTGTATGTGGGTCCAACCGTCAACTGTTTCAAACTCTGGCGCTACGTAAGCTTTATAAACAAATTATCTGTTCCTGCACCCAGTGTTGAAACAGAAGAAAGTGTAACATAGCTGCATGGCTGATTCAACCTGTTTTACCACAAAGACAAACAGCAGAAAGTGGATAATAAATATATGCAAACACCAGCTACAGCAATACTAAAACTTTTATGGAACATAAATGTATATTTTGAATCGCGCAAAATGTGAAAAATCAAACAAAGATGAAAATAGTTTTAAACGATTTATAGTAATTTTGGCTAGAACTGCAAATTTAATTAATATAAATAAAATGAGTTAAACAATCGCCCATCTTTGAGCACCATCTAAAATTTGAAGTAATTAGTGGCATGATGTTATTTATTGTTCATCTAAAATAATAATAATAATAATAATAATAATAATAATAATAATAATAGTAATAATAATAATAATAATAATAATAATAATAATAATAATAATAATAATAATAATAATAATAATAATAATAATAATAATAATAATAATAATAATAATAATAATAATAATAATAATAATAATAATAATAATAATAATAATAATAATAATAATAATAATAATAATAATAATAATAATAATAATAATAATAATAATAATAATAATAATAATAATAATAATAATAATAATAATAATAATAATAATAATAATAATAATAATAATAATAATAATAATAATAATAATAATAATAATAATAATAATAATAATAATAATAATAATAATAATAATAATAATAATAATAATAATAATAATAATAATAATAATAATAATAATAATAATAATAATAATAATAATAATAATAATAATAATAATAATAATAATAATAATAATAATAATAATAATAATAATAATAATAATAATAATAATAATAATAATAATAATAATAATAATAATAATAATAATAATAATAATAATAATAATAATAATAATAATAATAATAATAATAATAATAATAATAATAATAATAATAATAATAATAATAATAATAATAATAATAATAATAATAATAATAATAATAATAATAATAATGTACAGAGCCGAGTTATTTGTCGCTACCACAATAAATATAGAATAAAATAGTGTCATAAATGTTGGCTAAATCAGGATAACAGAAAGTTTAAACAGAAAATATCCAAACCCTATTACACCGTCTCTGATAAACTCGAAGAAAATAAATAGCTCGAATCAGAGGCCTTTTAACTTACTAATTTATATAATCATTGAATTAATTGTAAAGTTGCAGCTACAGAAAAAAGGAAAAGATCCACCGAAGAAATGAGAGGGCAAAAATTTGCATCTGGAGAAATGAAATGAAATGTGTAGTGTTTAACACCCGCTTTTACTACATACGACACCGCAGGCGGTGACACTGATATATGAGATGAAGATGGAGCACCGGTGGAATGAGATGGCGGGGGAAACTGGAGGTCCCGGAGAAAACCCGCCCCAGCGCCGTGTTGTCCACCACCAATCTCACTTTGCGGTCGCATGGGATCGAAGCCGGGCCGCCTTGGTGAGAGCCAAGCGGTCTAACCACTGAGCCACGGCGCGGCCTAGCATCTGGAGAGATCTTAGGAGAACAGTAAGGGAGTATTCAGCTTATTGTCTAAATTAATATTGAATTCTGTAAGCAAACGTTGGAGCTTTGTCATGTGCAAATAAATATTTTGCTATCTACTGACTAAGGATATAATTAGAACATTATATTCCTTTCATATGGGCACTTCGGTGAAGCTTACTTCTTAGCTGAGAATATTTCAATTTTATACGGTGTGTAAAGCAGCCATTAGATTCAGACTAGTTCACGAAAAAAGACACTTTCAAAGAATTAGAATTCAAAATAATACAAACTCTACAAAAATAGATCTACATTAGTCTCACGTTAGACTGTTTCACGTTCCACTAATATCTTGCATACATGCATTAAAATGAATTGTTGTTGGAGCTTGTAGATTATCAAGTCATTATGACATTCAACTATCTGTGCTTTTATTTGAGCTCTGTCGGTTTTCCATTTCCATAGATTTCGAGACGTATGCCTTGATTTAGGAGAAATTTCCTTTGCTCCAGATACAATTTCAGTCAAATAAAACATCACTACTTTGACAAATCGTTTGTATTTTCTGCTTGAGAATTGCGCAAAACATCAATGTTTATGAACTCCTGTCCTGTATAAAGGTTAAAGGAGCCAAAGCTTTCTTTGACGTATCTTCACAACGAAATTACTCAACTACTCTCGGCAACTTGAAACTTTTTTGAGTAGATAAAAAAAGAAGCAGTCCCAAAATTTATTCCACATTTTATGTAACTGATCAGCAGATATGGAGATCTTCTCGCTGTAACTTCTGAAGGTAATAATCCTTTGACAAATTCAGCTGAGAAGTAACTTATTTTAGAAAAAACATAACAGATCGTTTTATCCATTAGTATATAATCAACATTTTGAAACAAAAAGTGCCAAAAATAGCATATTAAAAATTGTCGCTTAAGCAGAAATTAAAATAAATAGGATATTTGAAACGGCGTAAAACCTCAAATTAGTTATCGACATGTCATTGAAAGGTAAGCAATGTGGTCTTTGAAATTTGCACCACAATGCAAGAATTTCGCATGAAAGGGATTGTGGATTCAGTGTTAACATGCAATACTTGATTTGTTATTTGTGCATTTCTATTTGATGACATTTTCATATAAAAGGTTTTCAATGAAATTACTCTTTATGCGATTACCTACTACAGATTTATAATTATTTCGAAGAAATGGTGTTCGTAATCTAAGCAAAACATAAAGAGGTTGAAAAGGTATATCCAGATGTCTGGTTAAATTGAAACACCAGCTTTTCTATGTTAAATATACATTCTGTACGCAGAAATTACCGGATAGAAAGAAAACAAAATAAGCACTTTCCAGGAGCTAAGCCTCGAGTTGCCCTCCGGTACAAGAGAAAAACATATATTCGTACACAATTGAACTAAAAGATAAACTAGGAAATAGCAATGGACTGATTTATTAGTGAAGTGGGTGGAAATACAGCACAACACCGCATCATTCCCACCTCACAATTCTTTATCCGCGCCGTAAATTATCTTGCACACTTGTGTTGTAAACTTTTAGTAATAAATATTATATATTGCAGTAGAGTGTTTCACTTTGATAAATCTTTTTATACAGAATTCTTCTTTTAAGAGGTAAAAGATTTTGACAGTAACAAACATGTGAACATGCATATTTATTTTCTTAGTAATTCTAAATTAGTTCCAGTATTGGTGTGGCACAGGAGAAATTAATGTCTAACAAGATACCATTATTATACTGTAGTCCCAATTCGAGCACTGATCTTTTCTTAGCGATAGATAAAAAATACAAATAAAAATATGTGTTTCTACTTCATCCTCCATAGGTCCAAACGTCACTAGAAAAAATGATTTAAAATTATAATGATTCACTAATACTATCTCCTAACAAATGACAGGTTTTGGGGAAATATTAAACAGATAACATGTAAATATATGCAATGTTTATCTCTTCGGTTGTATCTTGAAGACACGCACCAAGTGGGAAAAATGAAAACTGACTCGGTTGATTTTCTCTACCCTACCGGAAACTTAACATATATGTTATCTTTATTGGATCTCCTGTAGCTTCGGTGCGGAGTAACGTTTATTATCCCGTCACATCCAGTTTGTGGTGAGACATTGATGAAGCAGTACAGACTTTCATTCTATTGGATCTCCTGTAGCTTCGGTGCGAAGTAACATTTATTATCCCGTCCCATCCAGTTTGTGGTGAGACCTTGATGAAGGAGTACCGACTTTCATTCTATTGGATCTCCTGTAGCTTCGGTGCAGAGTAACGTTTATTATCGCGTCACATCCAGTTTGTGGTGAGACATTGATGAAGCAGTACAGACTTTCATTCTATTGGATCTCCTGTAGCTTCGGTGCAGAGTAACGTTTATTATCCCGTCACATCTAATTTGTGGTGAGACATTGATGAAGCAGTACAGACTTTCATTCTATTGGATCTCCTGTAGCTTCGGTGCGAAGTAACATTTATTATCCCGTCCCATCCAGTTTGTGGTGAGACCTTGATGAAGGAGTACCGACTTTCATTCTATTGGATCTCCTGTAGCTTCGGTGCAGAGTAACGTTTATTATCGCGTCTCATCCAGTTTGTGGTGAGACATTGATGAAGGAGTACCGACTTTCATTCTATTGGATCTCCTGTAGCTTCGGTGCGGAGTAACGTTTATTATCCCGTCACATCCAGTTTGTGGTGAGACATTAATGGAGGAGTACAGACTTTCATTCTATTGCATCTCCTGTAGCTTCGGTGCGGAGTAACGTTTATTATCCCGTCACATCCAGTTTGTGGTGAGACATTGATGAAGGAGTACCGACTTTCATTCTATTGGATCTCCTGTAGTTTCGGTGCAGAGCAACGTTTATTATCCCGTCACATCCAGTTTGTGGTGAGACATTGATGAAGGAGTACCGACTTTCATTCTATTGCATCTCCTGTAGCTTCGGTGCGGAGTAACGTTTATTATCGCGTCACATCCAGTTTGTGGTGAGACATTGATGAAGGAGTACCGACTTTCATTCTATTGGATCTCCTGTAGCTTCGGTGCAGAGCAACGTTTATTATCCCGTCACATCCAGTTTGTGGTGAGACATTGATGAAGGAGTACCGACTTTCATTCTATTGGATCTCCTGTAGTTTCGGTGCAGAGCAACGTTTATTATCCCGTCACATCCAGTTTGTGGTGAGACATTGATGAAGGAGTACCGACTTTCATTCTATTGCATCTCCTGTAGCTTCGGTGCGGAGTAACGTTTATTATCGCGTCACATCCAGTTTGTGGTGAGACATTGATGAAGGAGTACCGACTTTCATTCTATTGGATCTCCTGTAGCTTCGGTGCAGAGCAACGTTTATTATCCCGTCACATCCAGTTTGTGGTGAGACATTGATGAAGGAGTACCGACTTTCATTCTATTGGATCTCCTGTAGCTTCGGTGCAGAGTAACGTTTATTATCCCGTCACATCCAGTTTGTGGTGAGACATTGATGAAGGAGTACCGACTTTCATTCTATTGGATCTCCTGTAGTTTCGGTGCAGAGCAACGTTTATTATCCCGTCACATCCAGTTTGTGGTGAGACATTGATGAAGGAGTACCGACTTTCATTCTATTGGATCTCCTGTAGCTTCGGTGCAGAGTAACGTTTATTATCCCGTCACATCCAGTTTGTGGTGAGACATTGATGAAGGAGTACAGACTTTCATTCTATTGGATCTCCTGTAGCTTCGGTGCAGAGTAACGTTTATTATCCCGTCACATCCAGTTTGTGGTGAGACATTGATGAAGGAGTACCGACTTTCATTCTATTGGATCTCCTGTAGCTTCGGTGCGGAGTAACGTTTATTATCCCGTCACATCCAGTTTGTGGTGAGACATTGATGAAGGAGTACCGACTTTCATTCTATTGGATCTCCTGTAGCTTCGGTGCAGAGTAACGTTTATTATCCCGTCACATCCAGTTTGTGGTGAGACATTGATGAAGGAGTACAGACTTTCATTCTATTGGATCTCCTGTAGCTTCGGTGCAGAGTAACGTTTATTATCCCGTCACATCCAGTTTGTGGTGAGACATTGATGAAGGAGTACCGACTTTCATTCTATTGGAACTCCTGTAGCTTCGGTGCGGAGTAACGTTTATTATCCCGTCACATCCAGTTTGTGGTGAGACATTGATGAAGGAGTACAGACTTTCATTCTATTGGATCTCCTGTAGCTTCGGTGCGGAGTAACGTTTATTATCCCGTCACATCCAGTTTGTGGTGAGACATTGATGAAGGAGTACAGACTGTCAGTCTATTGGATCTCCTGTAGCTTCGGTGTAGAGTAACGTTTATTATCCCGTCACATCCAGTTTGTGGTGAGACATTGATGGAGTACAGACCGTCATTCTATTGGATCTCCTGTAGCTTCGGTGTAGAGTAACGTTTATTATCCCGTCACATCCAGTTTGTGGTGAGACATTGATGAAGGAGTACAGACTGTCATTCTATTGGATCTCCTGTAGCTTCGGTGTAGAGTAACGTTTATTATCCCGTCACATCCAGTTTGTGGTGAGACATTGATGAAGGAGTACCGACTTTCATTCTATTGGATCTCCTGTAGCTTCGGTGCAGAGTAACGTTTATTATCCCGTCACATCCAGTTTGTGGTGAGACATTGATGAAGGAGTACAGACTTTCATTCTATTGGATCTCCTGTAGCTTCGGTGCAGAGTAACGTTTATTATCCCGTCACATCCAGTTTGTGGTGAGACATTGATGAAGGAGTACAGACTGTCATTCTATTGGATCTCCTGTAGCTTCGGTGTAGAGTAACGTTTATTATCCCGTCACATCCAGTTTGTGGTGAGACATTGATGAAGGAGTACAGACTGTCATTCTATTGGATCTCCTGTAGCTTCGGTGTAGAGTAACGTTTATTATCCCGTCACATCCAGTTTGTGGTGAGACATTGATGGAGTACAGACCGTCATTCTATTGGATCTCCTGTAGCTTCGGTGTAGAGTAACGTTTATTATCCCGTCACATCCAGTTTGTGGTGAGACATTGATGAAGGAGTACAGACTGTCATTCTATTGGATCTCCTGTAGCTTCGGTGCAGAGTAACGTTTATTATCCCGTCACATCCAGTTTGTGGTGAGACATTGATGAAGGAGTATCGACTGTCATTCTATTGGATCTCCTGTAGCTTCGGTACAGAGTAACGTTTATTATCGCGTCACATCCAGTTTGTGGTGAGACATTGATGAAGGAGTACCGACTGTCATTCTATTGGATCTCCTGTAGCTTCGGTGCGGAGTAACGTTTATTATCCCGTCACATCCAGTTTGTGGTGAGACATTGAAGGAGTACCGACTGTCATTCTATTGGATCTCCTGTAGCTTCGGTGCGGAGTAACGTTTATTATCCCGTCACATCCAGTTTGTGGTGAGACATTGAAGGAGTACCGACTGTCATTCTATTGGATCTCCTGTAGCTTCAGTGCAGAGTGACGTTTATTATCCCGTCACATCCAGTTTGTGGTGAGACATTGATGGAGTACAGACCGTCATTCTATTGGATCTCCTGTAGCTTCGGTGTAGAGTAACGTTTATTATCCCGTCACATCCAGTTTGTGGTGAGACATTGATGGAGTACAGACCGTCATTCTGTTGGATCTCCTGTAGCTTCGGTGTGGAGTAACGTTTATTATCCCGTCACATCCAGTTTGTGGTGAGACATTAATGGAGGAGTACAGACTTTCATTCTATTGGATCTCCTGTAGCTTCGGTGCGGAGTAACGTTTATTATCCCGTCACATCCAGTTTGTGGTGAGACATTGATGAAGGAGTACCGACTTTCATTCTATTGGATCTGCTGTAGCTTCGGTGCGGAGTAACGTTTATTATCCCGTCACATCCAGTTTGTTTTGAGACATTAATGGAGGAGTACAGACTTTCATTCTATTGGATCTCCTGTAGCTTCGGTGCGGAGTAACGTTTATTATCCCGTCACATCCAGTTTGTGGTGAGACATTGATGAAGGAGTACCGACTTTCATTCTATTGGATCTCCTGTAGCTTCGGTGCGGAGTAACGTTTATTATCCCGTCACATCCAGTTTGTGGTGAGACATTGATGAAGGAGTACCGACTGTCATTCTATTGGATCTCCTGTAGCTTCGGTGCGGAGTAACGTTTATTATTCCGTCACATCCAGTTTGTGGTGAGACATTGATGAAGGAGTACAGGATTGGATCTATGTCTCCATGCGGCGTTTTGAATGTTAGTTCTCCATAAACATTAATTGGGGAATAAATAATTAAATTGTTAATGATCCAACTTTTGGAAGGTCTGAAAATCTGAATTTAAGTCATAAGATAAAATATGTTCATCAGTTATCCAGTAAATAAAGGGGTATACGCCAATTTAGCCTGCAGGATGATCTATTTCGTCAAACTACTGCAGCAATTCTGTTTCTTTTAATTCGCAGATAAATGTTTCAATTTTATGTTTATATAAAAACAGTAAAACGTGCTACTAGAGTGTATGTCTAATAGAAAATACATTTTCTGGATAGTTTTCATTATTACGTTGCTAAACTGAGGTGTATCAGCAAAGAATCAACGTGGCTAATATTAGGTCGGAAACAATTTAATGTTATATAACAAAGAAGGTTCCTATGTTAGTGGCAAATGGGATGAGAACACTTCCTATTTTAATCATGACATCATGGTTTCTTTTACTCCTTTTTCACACGCTTCAAGAATGGTTCTTCTGTTTGGTAGTTTGTCATAATAAGTCGGGAAGAAAGGATGCGGCAAGGAAAAAGCAAGTCATATTACGCTTTTTACTACTAGTGGCGTTTTGCGGCGTCAGTTAAAAGCTTTTTTCACTTGCAGTGTTTGCGTCTATGATAATTTCCTAAGTGCGCTATTCCAAGTGATTTCTTTGCTATGCGCAGACCTCCATCTATGCAGACCCTCCATTCCGTGCTTCACTTGTCAGTAATCTCTGGGGAATTGGAAGGGCAATTGTGCTGCCTCATGACTTCCTTTGTGTTGATATTGTTTCTTTCTTGCTGCTTTTCTTTTGTCGCTAATTCTGTTCAGACATTTTCTCTCTCAACATCCAATTTCTGAGCAAATCGCCGTTTGGTGCTACATATATTTTTCAACTATAGTTTTGGTTCTCATTCTCTGACGCCATCCCCTTAGTTCAGCAGGCATTAATACCTCTTCTCGTAAAAGTGGGCTTGATGACACTTTTTCAGTATTTCAATATCCTGATGATTATTCATTTTAAGTTTTTAAATTTTATATGAGGTACAGTCAAATTAAAAGCGTCAAGAAGCCAAAAATCACCGAACATTTGCTCCCTCAAAGGTAGTCCCAATAATAATGTTCAATAAATTCTCACACTATCAGAGAAGACGACCAATTTTAATGCTGCAGAATCTGTTAGATTGTTAACAAGTATGTAGTAATACTACGGAATTACATATGTCTTCTATCTGCACGAGCCAATGTCCATAAGCCTCTTTTAATGATGCTAATGGCATAAATGTAGTTAAATACAAACAAATTAAGAGAATCACAAGATATCCCCCAAAACATTTAAAAACTATACTAACAATTTTTTCACACGGTCAATATGATATCCTTCTTTTACTTTAGTGTCCCTAACTTAACGATTCAAAATGCTTCACAAACAAAACTTTTCTCGAGTAATTTTCTTACAAAAGAGCGAATTTCGTGAACATTAACCAGACGAAGATGTACTGACTCATTAAGTTTCTGAATCCCTGAGCAGAATAAAAACTTCTGTAAGAATGAGACTGCTTTACCTCTCATGAATATTAGTTTTAATTTCTTTTCAAGTAACAAATGCTCAGTGACAGGTTTTGGTACCTCGCCCGGCTTAATTTGACTATCGCGAGACAAATGTGAATTTTCTGTATATATTCATCTTATAACTAAATGCTATGTTTTCTAGGTAATGAAGGGACTTATAAATTCTGCAGGAGTAAGATAATTAGAAAACGAAGTTATTTTTCAAACCACTGAATTGAACTATCAGCGGAGGGGTATATGAAAGGCAGCATATTAGAGATAAAAATCTTACTTCTCAGGTACATACGGAAATGCGCACATAACCAGAAATATGAAATGGATTGATGAGTTATACTTATATATAATCAATAAAACAATGTAAATAAATATAGGATGTATCCAACTGCCATTACAGATTTTGTGGGTTTGTAATTTTAAGCAAGATGCGTAAGAATTTTTTTTTAAATGCACTCCCCGTTACAGGTAAAATAACTACCAGAAGACACTTTGAGCTCTTTCACGTTTTCGGTATAAATGACCAGACATTACATAATTCATTCAATAATCAATTACCGATGCCGGGTATCCGCCTAAACGTCCTTTTGCATGCAATTTGGTTTGCTTAGTGAGTTACTCAAAGAAGTGATGATAATTTAACCTTCGTACTTACTGAAGCACTTTTGTTGTTTATAATCCTTCAGTTCCTGAAGTCGATCTGTAATTCATTAGCACTGTTGAATTATTGACTACACGTTTATGAAATGCACCGATATGTTATTGTACACTGAAATCCCGTGTAATGGGAGTGCTGCTCGTCAGCTAGATGTGGAGAATTTCGACGTCGCCAGACGCCTTCGCATATCCTACTTGCCAAGATTAACCAGCGGCTTATGGAAATAGGTACTATCTTTTAAGAAGGTAAATGTACACTTTTCGCGGGACAGTATCTTTCAGGCGTTTCTTGAATAGAAGGTATGAAAACTAATGTGGACATGTTCGAATATGTATAGAGTCATGGTTGCCATTTTAACCTGTTACTCACTTTAAAGTTTTCTATGGCTCTATTAACCCAGTATGACGAAAGATTGACTAAATATTACAAAACAAGTAACAATTTTCTTCCATCTGAGCTAATTACTGCATGTCGTTAGGAAATATTTAAGAAAACGGAGAACGTATGGAATTATGTGAACCTAGATCTATGTTGTAATTATATAAGATGCGCTCCATCAACCGATGTAGCTTTTGGACCGCGAATAGTGTACATTTACTGTCCTGAAAGATAGTCAATAAATCCGATTGAGGTGGTCAATGGTGACGCCGACTTTGAAGAGCCTATACTTTAAGTGGTAAACGAAGACGCGACGGCGACTAGATACTAGAGAGATAGCACACAAATACACTGTAGATCACAACACATTCTAATGTTACAAGCAGTACCACCTCCAGAAGATTTTGTGCCATAAGCCCATGCTTACTGGATGTCTTTAATAAACGAGTTTTCCATGGCGGATGCTCTTCACTGATGCTGCCAAATTCACCAGAAAAAGTATTTTTAACTCTCGCAAGAGTCATGTCTGGGCTACCAAGAACTCGATTGATACGCAGTGCTACTAAATTTCGTCTGGTTTAACTTGAAACATGACCTACTTAGCGCTACCCCTCCTTGTGACAAGGGAGGGGTGAAACGTTTTGTAAACACATTGCCACTGTTATCCGCGACTGCCTAGTCTCCGTCAGACAGCGACAGGTGCTGCAACCATTGCAGGGCTTGCTTATTTACAAACAGTGTTTTATATTGACAGTGAAATATGGTAATAATGGAAATGGTATCAAAGCCGGGCTGTACGAGATAATTGACAGACACAAAGATATGTTCAAACTGTATACAATCGACTCCATAGCTGAATTAAATGGACATTTTAGTTAATTGATGGAAATTAATCATTTCTCCACACTAGCCGTATATAGGCTAAGATATTTTGATGGATAGAGTCAACATGAAAAATTCAATGCCATGGCCGGGATTTGAACCACGGATCTACTGGTTTCCGTCCAGTCGCTCTTAACCTTTGAGCTACCATGGCCAACGTGCCTTCCTGACTGGACGGAAACCAGTAGATCCGTGGTTCAAATCCCGGCCATGGCATTGAATTTTTCATGTTGACTCTATCCATTAAATGGACATACCTTACCTCCGTGTCGTTGTGATACGAATGCTATCGAGCTAATATGGGCACAAATCAATGAAGGAGGTAGAAAAGATGTACTGGGGAAAGGACGAATTAATTGATATGTTGGACAATTTCATCATAAATATATAAGAAAGTGACTCTCCAAAAGATCCCTAATGGACGGTATATCTATACTACTGCCATCTACCGGTAGTCTTTAAAGCGATGTGCTTGAAAATACTAAAGGGGTAGCTACAATACAATCACGCGGAATCATTCGGAATATTGCATGGAAGTAATGCGATGTGTTAAGCAGTCATGAGTTACCTACGCGGGCAATAATGCGTTCTCCTCCCCCCCTCTCTAATTCCCATGATTCAAGATAAACTCCTATCCCACTCGGCAGTCCCTGGATTAATACAATTGCATATTAGCTTCATAGACATATCTCTTTGCATGTTGTCACAAATCTTTAATTCTCGTGTTTTTGTACTAACATGTGTACAACAAACTTATACACGAAGATCTTCAAAATAATTATTCTATTTAAGACTACCTTTTATATGAAACATTTGTGCATTTCAGTCACAGTACTTTTCCTGGATTAAGTAATCCAAAATACATGAATTGTTTATAAGGATGTATTTACAATGTTTCGTGGCAGCATCTTTTTTTCATAACGATGTACTGTTTGCCTTGTGTAGTACTTGCTTCGCTGTGTCATTCTAACCCAAGTATGTGAACTTTCAGAGCTACTAAAACTGTGGCTGTGGTTTTGTACAGAATTCAATTCCCTTTGATTTATGTAGAATTTCTTTGTTTATAATTGGCATTATCTGAGTTTGCATATAATCTGGGGGCTTAAATTAAAAATCTTCGGGCAAGATACTTGGATATGAACTTTTATAAAGTTTTTCTTTAAATTGCAATGCGATTTTGAAGAATTAGGTTCTCTTGAAGCGTGCTCATCAGAATATAACTGCATCAGTGATAAAGAATCTCATAGATTTTAACAGCAATCAAAAATATGATTTGAGATTCCATAAATTCAATTTGTTTTATCTTGTTTAATGCAGTAACCACTGTGTAATATTGTACACACTACACCAAATGATGTACCTGAATAACCATCTTAAAAGAGATCTTGTGGGTTTAGAATTGATCTTCCAAAAAGCTTTAACAAATGTTAAGCGCAATTGTGCATTGCAAGAAATTATTAAAATGTCATTGTGCCATCATTATCATCATTATATGCCATTTTTACTTTCATTTTTAGTATTCCACCTATTCTTAAAACATGTACAATGTCAGCTGCAGCTCGGATCTAGAGACAAAGAATGGCATGATCTCAAATTAGTAAAGCTTCATAATAAACAATAGGTTATTCATCATTTTCCTTGTTTATATATAACAGTGTTGAGGCGCAACATTTAGGTCTCCAATATAGGGTTACGATGTTCTAAGGTTGCTTCGAGTATATTTGGCATTAAAGGCACATAATGCTAAAAACCTCATATATCGCAACACAATTGAGACAAATGGTTTTAGAAAAATGATATAACATGTTAATGATATTTGCACTACATTCATCTATTATTCCGTGGCCCATCTGTTCTCAACATGTACTTGTCACCATTCATGAGTAATATTAGTACACAATTTCTGTAATACTAACAATTTTAAGGATGATATACCTTCACTGATGTGACCCACTGGAGTTTTACATGCCAATGTTCTGACATGAAACTGACACTGTCAAGCATTCTGTCATTGTTGTAAGTTGGGATGAAACTCTCAATATTCGGTATAGAAAAATGTGCTTAATCCAATATATGAGCCATCCGTTACATGCAGTGATGCAAAGCCACATAATAATTTTGAAAAGCAGATATAGCCGCACATATGTAATGTACTTATTGTTTCATTCCAGTAAACAGATAAGGAATTACGATCTGTCAAAAGAAATAATGCTTAGATGTGTAAGTATTTTAATTAGATCCACTAAATTATTTTCAATTAACAACTCAAACACACAGTTCCAGCCCTTTCACTGCATAATTAAGACTACATACAGCAGTAATAGTTCTGAGTGTAAACTTTCATTGATTAACTTATGTGACATACATTCAGTTTTATGTCATAGTCTGGGAGGTTTACACTATGCAGAGAGCACCAATTGCCATCTTAGTCAGAAAGTACATAGCTTCTAACTTAAAGTAAGCCATTTACCAAAACAATTGCTGTACCTACACATTAAGTAAATCATACTTCACAGTCAGATAATTACATGAAATTTTGTCCTGTTGGGAGATACACTTTGCATTAAAATTTATTTTTAAAACTGCATATTGTCTTTTTTCAGCATTCATTACTGTGCTCATACATGTCATTAAAAAATTCAAGGCTGTAATATTCTTGTATTCCAAAGACAAAGTTAAGCTTAGCACAATTTTAAATGAATGATAACAGTTTTTATATGCTTAATATTTTTCTTAGATTTATTGAACTGAATGTTTCATTCAAATCATAATCATTTATACTGCAGAGTGAATGATAATTCAACCAAAGTGATTAGAAGTATATAAAATAGTGTCTTTTATTAAATGTATGTCTTCTATTGCTGACACTGCTCCATGTACTAATTTGTAAGGTTTTACAATATTATTAATGTCGTGAATCAATCACAAATTTCATGTTTTTCTCTGAATATTCTTTTGTAAACTTGTGCTGAAAATAATGTATGTATATAGAGCTTTTTAAATTCTTAGTAAATATAAGCTACTAACAGCGCTTCTTTGTTTTCTATTTAAAGAGATAGTGAAATTTTTGTACATTGGTGTTCGTATCCTCACTTACAATTTATATATACATACATTTCTTTAGTAATGTTTTTGACCTTTTTTAACACTTTCCTTCTAGGGAATTCTTCAGCTTTATTCTGTGTACAAAGAAATTGCATTACACATAACCTTATGATATCCTTTCCTGTTTCCCTGTACCTACTGAATGCATTAATTTAGTGTCAGATTACCTTTCTTGTAATTATCACAGTAACAAGCTTTGATATTCACAATTCAGGGAAAGGAAATATAGATGTATTGTATAACCTCAACAGCATCTTGAGTGATCTCACTCTGTCATTGTCAAAGTTGCAATTGTTGTTAAAGACATACTTATTCATTTATTACATGAATATAAAAGCTATAATGCTTAGTGGTAACAGGAAACGGTCAAGTTTGGAAGAGGCTTTTGAGATATTTTCTCCGAAATTAATTGGTCGACTTTTTTCGAAGTCACATCTCGCACACTGATGAATAGTTTACGAACATTTACTCAGCGCATTTTGCGCAAATTATGCTAATATGTGATTAATGGATTGTGCCGTAAATTATTCATGAGTGCGCGAGATTAGGTTATCAAATATTTGGATTCAATCAGTCACTGAACACTGCAGGGAAGGGTATGGTGAGGCGGATGTACCATAGCTCGGTCGAAATAGAAGCTCACCGCATTACTGCCGATATGTTAGTTCGCTTAGGTCGCACCCGAAAGGTCAGGAGGAGCGTCCTATGCGGATTCAATCCCCACCACAGAGTTGGAAATCTGGTGCTAATCTGTGCATTAAATTCACCTATGCACGCGCGCGCGCACACACAAACACACACACATACACGCGCACACACACATAACTACATTTCCAAACTCTTGGGAGGATGAAGAATGATTCCACTATAAAAAAAACTGCTAATCTCCAACCAAACCCGGAGGGATCTCTGTATTTGGAGGTTAGAATGCATCATACCACAGAGAAATTATTTCTACTGCATGTGTTTGCTGTCATTATATTCAAAATTTGAAAGCGACCTCGTTTGATGTTGCTTTTAAATTGTACGATCATATGTATAATTATTTTAGGCGTTTTCGAATTTAAATATTTTTCCTACTAAGAATGAAGGGAAGAATTTAGCAATTATAGGTTGGGATACAAGAGCGTTAAATGAATTACCAGAGTACGAAAAACAATTTCAAAACACAAGATAAAGTCCAATATATCTACTTCCTAGTAACACCTATGGCACACAAGGATTCCAATAGAAAGGTTGCCAACATTAACCTTAATGGCAGAGTGGCGATACACCTTAAAAATGTCTATAACGTGCAATTGTTGCATACATTAAATCGTAATAAAATTGAACTAAAAGTCTAGGCAATGATGAAATGGTAAACTTGTACTATAAAATATGATTACATTTCATTTCTACAGTAATAAAAATATCAAAAGTTAAGGGATTTAATTCATATGGTGACTGGTTAGATCGCTTCGCCACTCACCAAGACGGCCCCGTTTAATCCCAGGATACCGCATGCAGGATTTGTCGAGCAGCGTCTTGAAAGATTTTCTCCGCTTTCTAAGGTTTCTCTCACCACTGATTCCACGATTTCTCTATTATCGCCTTTCCTTTCTTCAACTTCCCCTTTTTCCTGAGTCTCATACGTGCGGCTCCCTCCAATTCCTGTTTCTCTGTTCAACGCTCCGTTTCCAGGTTGCGAGACCGCATTCTCCGACCGGGAGGGAACCAGGGTGCCTACCACCTCCCACTGTTCATTCCTGCACCGCACTCATCTTGACCGTTGCGGGTCGAGAAGCTGCGGACGGGCAGTAGGCCTTGGCCTTGCATGCTACGAAGTTACTTAATTACATGTGTGCAGTAAAACAGGAAAAAACACTTGGTAGGTTAGGTCACCAGCTCTGAATACAGAAAATTCAACTTTCTAACACAACAATACGAAGGGGAAGAGAATAAAAATACTTCAGCAAAACTGTCAGAATTCGGTCATTGTTACTTTATATGTAGGCAAAAACAGAATGGTTTCAATTACGTTTTGTATTATTTGCTTAGGTTTAGACTTGCCTCCTCTTTTACTTCTTAATCCAGTATAGGTAAAGTGACATAAAATAAGTTAGTCTTCCATGTAAAATAGTTTAAATGGAGTAAAAAGCATAAAAATAGGCAAAAGGAGCACTAGTTGTTGTTGTTCCTTTGCTTGCGAATTACATATTAAAAGCAGACTGAAAGGTGCACTGCTGTCTAAGGACAAGTAGTACGGTGTAAATTCATTTAGTTCGCTTTTAGAATTACAAAGGGGTTTCTTTTTCGTTTAGTTACGTTTCATTTTTGTACGTGTCTCGTGCATATGACACACAAAGGCTCTATGACGGATAACGTTATCTCTAAACAATGATCTGATTATATACTGCATTCGAAAAAAGCAGTGACGACTGCTTTCGCATTTACATACAGCTCAACAACGATTCTGAATTTATCCAGAGAAAGCTTTTACAAATAAATAACGTGCATAAAAGAACGTTCATATAGTGATACCCCGAAGAGAAGGGGAGGGTAGAGGAGGGTTGCATAACAGAATCGAGATTTCTGGTGTATCTTTATTTTATTTATTTATTGAAGTTTGAAAGTGTTAATATAACAATAGTTTGCTTTATTTTTAATCTCATTTATCATTTTATGAATATTTAATTCTAACTTAATTCAGCACAGTCAGGTTATAACAGAAGTGCTATCGCTATCAAGCCATAACTTCCTTTTATAAAAAAATTAATTATTTTATAAACTTAGTAACGCTTAGTAGGATACCTTTAAAATATTTATCTAAAAATTTCATTTTAAAACTATTAAAAATCATAGGACTACTTATTAAACTAACCTTATACTATGCCTTCTGCGACCTCTCGGCGTTTATCACGTTATTGTTGCTTGAGGGTAGAACACTCCACCGCACATGACAAAACTTTTTTTATTTATCCACCTGTTCATTCTGTCCACTCCTCTAAAATGTTGTATTGCAATTTGGAGAACAAAAATATTTTGCTAGTTTTCGGATGAATCTTCAGATATACCGCGCTATATGTTTTTCTGAACTTTGCAAGTATAGAAGTAAACATAACAAAAGCAAAAATGATTGCCTGTGTGATCGAGCGGTCAGTGTTCTGCTTTTTCAGTCTAGAGGTTCCGGGTTCAATTGTCTTTCCCTGTCCTCCGCAAAGTCTGTAAGTACATATTGAAGTGAATGTGAGCACATTTTATGATTTACATCAACGTTATGAAATCTACAGTCAGTGAATAGTTTTCAAATCTAAGCCCCCAATTCGACCATGTAAGTTAAAGTTAAATAAAACAATTAAAAAATAAGCAAAATTGGCATCATTACTTACAGGGGTTTTTACTCATCGTACTTAACTATGATTTTAAGTTATTTTTTATCGGAAATGAAGAGTATATTAAGTAGGTTCTCTCATTTTCCTTACCTATAAACAGTAATGTTACTTCAAATTTTAATTTAAGTCATTCAATATAACGAATAAATAGGTGATTTCTTATGGGATAGCCACTCTGACTCTCGGTTATTTAGTCGTTTTTCCAGGTCTGCAGGTGAATGCTGCAGTGACACCTTTTCCACAACAAATTTACTGTGCTCATCACTTTTTTTCAACTGTTTCATTTTCATATGTTTTTGGAATTGCGGCGGAATGGTGTAGTTTGCTCTGTTTAATGATTTCTCCATGGAGCTTGGAAAAGTGCTGGTTGCCTTTCGGGGGGTGGCCTTATTTGTCCCAGGACATTCGAGTTAAACGTACAAAGAATATGGAGTTCCAAAACAAGTCACTTTTTAAAGATTTAATTATCACTTCAGCCTTCTACATGTCCTTTCCAACTACAACAAAATGTGTAATGCAACTATTTCTGCAAACTCTTATGTTGATACACATTAAGTAGGCAGAAAAATATGCTTTAACAAAAATATTTGTGGAATACATATAAAATTAAACAATGGTGATTAAAGAAATATATATTTAACCACTATAAGAACGTATTAGGAGACACCCTCATTTTTCTTCCATATTTTAAATCACAGTGCAATTTTCACTTGAACTTGGAATCTAACAGACAACTTTGTAATTTCCTTTTGTCACGTTTAACAATAAAGGACAGTTTATTAAGAATATACCTGCACTAATACTTGCGCTACATTTAAACATTATCTACATATTATGCACCTTACTCAGAAAAGGATCAGAACAAAAAAGGGCTGAAAACGAGACGTGCAACACAGAGGGCGGGGGTTTCTGGTATAACGTGACAATGGGAGTCACAGTGGGGGTTCAAATTGGTTTTAAAAAAAAGAGTGACGTAATAAATGAACGGTCCCTAATGAGCAACCCTGAAGCGAAAAGTCGCAGCTTAAACTTTTTAGGTGTATATGTGTATGGGAGGGAGGAGGGAGAGGGTGCGAGAGAGGAGTGTTACCTCTTCAATAAAAAGTTCTAATCTTTTGCATCCACCTAACTTTTCCTACACATAATTCTACAAACTATTCATATAAAAGCTTATTCTTCTAACCACTCCCTGTTAATCAAGATAAAATTGTATTACACATATACACACTTCGTTGTGGGTATATTAAGAATACAATAATGTAAAGTGATAGTCAGACTTTTAATAAAATTACATGCTGACAGGACCACAAGGAAAAAAACGAATAGCACTTTACCATTTGAAGAGCCATAAGGATCAGTAATTTCAAACCAATAAGAAAGATTATCTCAGAAATCGTTAGCACCACAAAATACTTTATTTTAGATAATTTGAGAGTGTTAATATCTATAATTATTGTACAGTTTTATTACGCCTCTCACATTTCAGCATTGTACAAGTCATTGAGAGCTAAGAGGACACTACACCTTATTTTAAGAAATTCAAGATGGATTTTTATTTTGGAATTTACGTAAGAGTTAGAGTTTATTATTTTGAATAATTATTATTAGTAGATATTATATCGATTACCTTTAAATCTATTAATTTTTTAAAGATATTTTATACTAATTTGATTTTAAATTCGTTTGAGTACAGTGATGTAATGTTTATTGCATCATCTACTATAATTAGGAAATGTTGTTTCTGGCAGCTATTTGTTACAAGTTATACCAGCCCCGTTGTTGTTAAAGTTGTAGACACATTCTTGCCTTGATCGTTTGACTTCCTATCACCAACAATAAACAATAAACAGTCTTTGTTGTCGTTGTTGGTATTACAACGAAGTATTTATACAATCATTTTGAGTAAAGACTTTGCAGTAAGAAGATGGGCCGCCCTGTTGAATTAACACCGGAAAACAAAGCTGCTGTACTGTTTGTCCAGGACAAGAAGGCAAGCTAGAAAAAATGTGTAACGTAATCACTTTTGCTGTCTCCTGGGTGTTTATGCTCGTCTTTCAAGTATGACAAGGATGGAAGATTCGTTTTAAATACACAAGTGTTGTCACATAACTCACCCATACTTAATACCTATCGCTGCATTTACTGCAACAAACATTACATCTGGCAGCATGGGTGACTCATATGCACTCTCACACACTCAAGGTAAACAGATCCGTTACCGGAGCAGATAAACAGTTCAAGCTCCTCTGCGCTTCATACCCCTCTAGCCTTCTTGTCGTGGGCATTAGGTACTTGCTTACTATTCTGTTGATCTCAGCACTAGAGAAATAGCCTCTAGGAGACGGTTTAATAAGTCTACGATTTCTAGTTACTGAAAAAATATTGGATGAACGGAAATGTTGATCATGAGAAAGGAAGAGGTCGATAAATGGCATATACTGCCAAACAGGACAGGATATTTAAAAGGCTTTCACTCAACAATCGTCGCCTGTCATCCACTGAACTAAAGCGAGACATCTCAGTAATCAGCAGAATGGTCAGAAACAGACCACTGGAAGCTTGACTCCCAGCCTGTCGTCCTAGAAAACAGATGTTATTGACCATGGCAATGAAAGAACAGCGGTTAAAATGGACAAAAGTACACATGACATACCAGAGACACGGAACAGAGTAACCTTTTCAGATGAGTCCAAATTCAACCTGCATGGATCTCATGGTGACGTGTTTGTGCGTCTAAGAAGTTTTGCCGCATACATCCAAACACTCCAAGGGCAGATGATCTGGGAATGCATTTCTAGCCATGCAGTAGGTCGTCTGAACTTCATAAATGGTACTGTTAGCGCAGATGTCTACAGAAGCATCCTTGAAACGTAACTTAGGCCCACAGTAATAGACCACTTTGGAGGTGTTTCCAACTGCATTTTTCAGGATGACTCCGCTCCTTGCCAGAGAGCTTTCAAAGTGAGCCGTATTAATTTGTGTACCAAACATGAAGCAGACAACATTTTTGCATACTTATAACATATTTTTAGTTTTTAGATAAAATCCTTTTCTAATCAAAATGGGTTTCAAGTGTTAGAATGACCTAGAAGTAGTTCTGACCTCAGTCCTTTTGAGAACTGTTTGAAGATTATGGAAAATGCTATTATTAAAATGAAGTCACGAAATTAAGCGCGAACTGATGAAGACCATTAGACGATTCTAGTCTTATAAACTGAGTGAAGAATTCTTTAAAAATTTAATTCTTTCAGTGATTTCAAGATGCCAAGTGGTGATTAAAGCTTGTGGCGGAACAAACAAGTACTAAATCACAAGAATGCGTACTATGAGGCAACTGTGCATTTACAAACAC